>JAFMOC010000017.1:1035000-1122500 GCA_019802505.1 Corydoras sp. C115 | reverse complement strand
TCATGAGACACGAAGCACATGCCACTGTCTTTATTATTCTGCCTCACTTCTTTTCTCTGGCTGCCACACTTTTACAAATCAGACATTGGGCCAGGATTTGGAAAGGGTCTCTCGATCTGACACTTTCAGTCAGTGCCAGCGCCCTGGTGAGGAAATGACCTGACCGTCCAGCTTTTGAATGTTGTCTCATGATGTGCCAATCAGCTTCTGGGAGATTCGTAACTGCTGGAACTCTGTAATACTGAACTATAGAACCCTACACACACATAAAAACACACACACACACATACAGTACACACACACACAAACACTATATATAGTGCCACTTCAGATGGGGACAATTTAGTGGGAGGAAACCGGAAAATTCTGATAAATCCTACACAGATATGGGGAGAACATGGAAACTCCACACACCTAAAAGATCTTAAAGTGGAAATGTGAACATTTTAGAACTCCGTATTCCACATCATACACATTAAATAATCACCATCACAGCAAGTTATAAAAAATTAACTACTTTAGTTAGTTTCAGATTATAAACTAATTAACATCCATTACATAAGATCCACCAGTAAAACTTCAGTTTCCTAAAATAGACTGTCGTTTGTACACAATGTTTAATAGCTTTGTGTATTCATATACATAAATCTGGATTTAAAGAAGCCTTCAGTTTCCCAGACACAGTCAGTGCAGGTTGACCTTCTTTGCCATGCATTAAAGTTTCAGCAACTGTGTGGGCAGAGAATGAATCATTTACTCGTCAGTATAATGAACAAAATGCACTTGAGAGTCGTTTTGGGTCCCCTCTCCCACTCAGAAGCTGTCTTCTGTTTAGTGTAGTCATTTGGAGGTAGGCTGAGACACAATGGAGGCAGTTTGACTCTGAAGCCGACTAAAACAGACATTAAAGTATTATCTGTAACTGTAGTAATAACACGCTGATATATTTCATGGATTTTAACTTTTAGACCCTGTATGCATCTGTATTAGGATGTTCTAACGGAGACTAGATACAATACAGTTTCATAACAGTTCCTCACGACCTGGCGTATTAGAGCTCAGTCAGACAAATCAGAACAAGATTAGGGAGTGGTTTCTTTCCGTGGACATAAAATTACAATTTTTCATTTCTTCCCTAATACTTTTTTTATTCCTCTCTCTGCTTTAATAAAAGCACCGATCCTTGTGGATAAGGAACCCATCTGTATTTTAAGATGCAGATGCTCAGATCAGCTGTACTTCTATCTTTTTACAGATGAGCTGTGCATGTTCATATTTGTGTGAAAGATTTTTTTTTCTGATTTTATAAATATAATCTCATCACAGTATTTACAAAACCACATCAATGGAAAGCTCGAGAAGGATACAAATAGATTTAGGAAGCTCAAACTGGCAATATAAAGAGGTTGGAAGACATTATTAATGCCAGTGCAATAATATTTAAAACACCTTAGTGACGCTGCTGGGATAGGAATAATGCAAGTTTCCTGCAATGCAATCCAATCAAATAATCCCTGCTCTGTGGTGAACAAAGTAAAGGGCATACAGCTCTGCAGTAGAACTTTTCATTAAAGTTGTCCTTTTTAAATTGTATTCGAAATGAAATGATTTAAATGAAACTACAGCAGCACTGCTACACTAAATCCATCAGTGTCACTGCAGAAATACACAATACACAATCCACCATCCAAAGTATTCTTGTCCTGTAATGGTCCTGACCTCTGTAATTGTAAAACTACAAAGTCCATCTATATGGGTAAGTGGAGGAAAGTGGAAATTACACAAGTGGTGGCATGTCCAACCTTTGGACTGATACTTATATATAAATAAACATAAACTTATATAACTGAGGTACAAAGTTAAATACTGGGGTTCCCGACCTGGAGACATCAATCTCGGTGGACAGTTTGTCTAATAAGTATCTGTGGGCCACTGAACGCAAGGGTCAATCACACTTTAAGGTGAAACTAATTTACTGGCTGTGATCAAATCAATTGCAGAATCAGAGTAAGAGGTCATCGGCTCACGCCGGAATCATTTAGATGGACGACTCACATGTTGGATGTTTAATGTTAAGCACCATATAGAAATTTAATAAGTATGTGAGACGGCGTGAAATTAAAGGGTGTTAAATATAGCATAACGGGGAAACTATTAATTAAATCAAAACTTTTCCTAAAAACCCATAAAGGATGCGAGGGAGGAAGGAAGGGTACCAGTGACCCTCCGTTTCCCAACTGACAGGTCACTCTCAGCACATGTAATTGGAGCCAGCGAGTCAATGTTTTTCTGCAATTAGAGTGTCACAGTAGTACAGAAAACAGTAATTACTTATCGTGGGCATTCAATCCAGTGTTGAGGGGAGAGGAGGAGAAGGGACGAGAAAATAATAAACCCTACGTTCTTTAAATATCTAAAACAGGATCAATACATACACAAGAGGGAAACAGGAGTCAGTTAGAGGTTAGTGTTTTTAGTCTTGTGAAGTTCTTAACTGAACTTGGTGCTATTCTCTCGAACAATAAACAACATACAATGATCTTTCACAGGTCCTGTAAACCAGAATCATTCTGGTCATTATGTTAAGGATGTGTATGTGTCAATAAAAACACGGTACCATAACAGGATTTTGACAGGTGCAAGTGCCATTCCAGTTGAGCCCATGTGTAAAAAAAGAGCAGCTATAAGTGTGATAAACATGTTGCTTTACATTCATTCATTCATTATCTCCCGCTTTATCCTCTATTAGGGTCGCGGGGGGTTCCCCATGCCCATCAAGGGGAGAACGTCTCGGGCGCTGGGCAGATAGACCCAGGACAGGGCGCCAATCCATCGCTGGGTACACACTCACTATGGGGCAATTTAGAGAACTCAATTAACTTGATCCATGTTTTTGGACTGTGGGAGGAAACCGGAGAACCCGGAGGAAACCCACACGGACACGGGGAGAACATGGAAACTCCACCCAGATGGGGATTCGAACCGGGAATCCCTAGCGCTGAGAGGCGAACGTGCTAACCACTAAGGCACCGTGCCGCCTTGTTGCTTTACAGTTTTGTAATTAAACACTGGAGAACAGTGAGATAAGGGGACTGTACTTGGTAAAAATTGACTTCAAAATCATGAGACAGAAAGCAGAATTAGAACAAACACTTACAGCTACAAAATGCAGCAACCAAATAATCCCTGCTCTGTGGTGGTAATGTGGTCCTGACCATTAGAGAACAAAGTTAAGGGGACGTAAACAGTATGTATTGTAGAACACAAAGAGATGGACTACGGTCTGGAATTGTAAATGTAATGGTATTCTAAAACCAAATATAATCCCTATATTACAGATTAGCAGAAGCTGCTTATACCTATTGTATAGTTCAAATAAAGAAGCATCCATACTGGTTTCCACGGTAAATTAACAATTAGTCTATTACTGCCCTATTAGTAGCCTGCTACCTATTTAATTTTTAATTAATACTTCATCGTATGTATTAAATATCTATTACAAAATATCAGATATATAACATCAGCAGGGCGGCACGGTGGCTTAGTGGTTAGCACGTTCGCCTCTCAGCGCTGGGGATTCCCGGTTCAAATCCCCATCTGGGTGGAGTTTCCATGTTCTCCCCGTGTCCGCGTGGGTTTCCTCCGGGTTCTCCGGTTTCCTCCCACAGTCCAAAAACATGGATCAAGTCAATTGAGTTCTCCAAATTGCCCCATATAGAGTGTGTATGAGTGAGTGAGTGAGTGTGTGCCCAGCGATGGATTGGCGCCCTGTCCTGGGTCTATCTGCCCAGCGCCCGAGACGTTCTCCCTTGGATGGGCATGGGGAACCCCACCGTGACCCTAATAGAGGATAAAGCGGAAGATAATGAATGAATGAATGAATGAATGAATAACATCGTCAGCAAATGAACTGCTGCAGGTAGAAAAGGTGAGAGGAAGTAGATCACACACCTGAAAGGTAAATCTGCACAACAACAATATAACAAAACAACAGACGCCCACTGTCCACTGATGCTGTTCACTAATTCAGAAGTTATTCGTCATAATAACGAATGAATTACGTCATAATTATTGACACCATGAATTACGTAATAAAACAGTCTGTCTAAAATATCTGCTTTATTTTTAATTTAATAGTCTGTATTTAAAACTTACGCTACTTCTTGGTTTCTTTGTCCAGTTTGGCTTCTTTTCAGGCAGTGTGTACATTTCTCAGTCTTTTAAAAAACTGCTTTATGTCGAAAGGAACCCAACACGCGGCGTCAGTGTTTACTTCTGCTGCCAGGACGCATTTCAATAACGTTACCAAACTACAAAGTGCACTAAATGAAGTGTAATAAACCAACGCCCCGTCTTCACTATGTAGTGCACTAAAGTAAATGCAAGTAGTGCATTTGAGATTAAACCCATGCGGGTTTATGAGATTAAAGTTGTTATAACGGAACAAGGGCGGCACGGTGGCTTAGTGGTTAGCACGTTCTCCTCTCAGCGCTAGGGATTCCCGGTTCGAATCCTCATCTGGGTTGAGTTTCCATGTTCTCCCCGTGTCTGCGTGGGTTTCCTCCGGGTTCTCCGGTTTCCTCCCACAGTCCAAAAACATGGATCAAGTCAATTGAATTCTCAAAATTGCCCCATATAAAGTGTGTGTGTGTGTGTGTGAGTGTGTGCCCAGCGATGGATTGGCAGCCTGTCCTGGGTCTATCTGCCCAGCGCCCGAGACGTTCTCCCCTGGATGGGCATGGGGAACCCCACAGTGACCCCAATAGAGGATAAAGCGGGAGATAATGAATGAATGAATGAATGAATAGCGGAACAAAAAACAAAAAAACGGTTACACAACTTGTTGGCAGCGGTTTATTATAATATATTTAGTTGACGGTGATTGACGGAGTGCGTGTTTGGGCAGGGGAAAATATTCGGTGATAAGAACATATGTCAACAATAAAAGCGTTAATTAAATGCCTAAAATCAAAACTTGTTACTGTTTTTGAGGGATTATAGTAGTTATGGCAACCGTTTTTATGAGGGCATATAGTTGTTCTGTTTTCCTAAGAAACAGGTAACTTAAAAACATTGTGGTTTGATGTCTTTAATAAGAATTTTTATTTAAAAAGCAATAATTTTCATACAGAAATAATCATTTAGTCATACAGATTTACTAGACAATCAGTACAGCAATCATGCTTTCTCTTATTAAATACTGATTTTTCAAAAAAGTACATTATGACAATTGTTTCCATACATGAAGTTGTGCAAATAGAATATACACACTAGAAAGCAATTGTACACCAAACACAAAATATAGAACAATTCATATTTGAAGGCATTGCACGAATCCAAGAATTCAGTGAGAGATTAAGGCAGTCTTGCACAGATATTTTCAATATTTTTTCCCCCTAAAAACACAAACATATCAATAACAAAAAGAAAAGTAGTGCATCCCCTGTAAAACTGTACATGCAAACATAGTGCACCTTATAATTAGATTTAACGAGCATACAATATAATATTTGGATATCTTTCTTCAGTAAACAAGAGTTCATGTGAACGCAATCACATGTATCCCTCTGATGATACCTGGCAATGGACCATCAGTTCCCCACCCACCCCAAACCCGCCCCCCCGCCCAAACACATACACCACACACTGATGTGCATGCTTTTATGTTCAGTCTTGGCAAAGCTGTGGTGTTGCAAAAACAAAGTTGATGAGCACGGAGAGCTGCCAAGTACACGTGATGTTTGCATTCACACCCCACCACCCCAACACACACACCCCTACCCACACACCTACACTCAATCACAAGGAACACACAGTATTAATCCGAACTCTCAGTGTTTCCCTTATAAATAATGAACTGTCTTTTTGTGAACTGTCCTTTTATTTTAGTAATTTGTTTTCACTGTACAAATTCCTGATTTTAGTAAAAGGCAGATCAACAACTTAAATTTGTTTTACTACTGCGAGTGAGAAAATGAGACGATATCTGCACACATAGCAGCAGCAAGCTACATGAAAGAACAGGGAACCTGGACACCAAATAATCTCACTTGCTACACTTTACTACATTAAAGTCTGTGACTAAAGCACAAAAAGGAAAACTATCCAGTTAAACCTTGAGGTCATGATTTCGTTCCTAACTGGTTTGATCTGCTACATATTTTGCCTCTTACATAAGAGTCAGAACTGAGGCCATTTCATCTTAATCTCAGCACTGGCTTCAATTTTCAAACAATAATTATAACTTGTTACCTTAATAATAATGCAGTTTAGATTTTAAGATGCACTATGAATATTAAATTATAATTATTTTGTACTATATTTCTGGTCAAATGTCTGAATCTTGGGTAACAAGTGCTTTATGTTGGTCTCAACTGAGGGCCTGCTATCAGTTCTGGGCTTCAGCTATGCTTACAGAACTAATTCTTTGGCACAACTTAAGAAAACTATTGAGCATAAATTACACTGACAGTCAAAACAAAGTAAGGACCTTAGATCGCTTGAATTGTTTAACATTAGTTGAGTTAGATGAGGCCAACTGATGAATGCTTTAAATAGGTATATTGGATAAAAATAACATGGACACTCCACCCAAATCAGAATTTGATCCTGGATACCTAGCGCTGAAGGGCGGATGCTCTGACCACTACACAACCGTGCCAAACTTATCTTAACATGTATTCTAATAATATAATAGGAATTGTGCAGCATACTGAACTGTACACTAAGCAGTTCGCTTACAGATACATTGGTTGCTTTAATTCAGAAGAACACACCCGTTTTCCAGTTTGTGTACAATGTTTTACAACATTTTAAAAACATTTTTTATACCCTGTAATGTATGTTTCAAACCTCATCTTTTAAATCTATTTACCTTATGTATTTTTTTCTGTATGAAAGCCAGCGTGTCATTCAGAATTTAAAGGTGATCCATAATAAACCTCACCAGTGCTGCCTTAAAAACATTAAAAACTTAAAAAAAAAATTAGTTCTAAGGTCACTGACTTTGTAAAGTTTACAATTGTTGAATCATTAAGTTGGGAGTGTAATGATTATGATCAATTTGTAATACAAAAATATGTCATTTTTTAGATCAACATACTGTTATTGATGGGGATGAAGGCATAAAGGAAACATACAAAACTGTGTAATAGTTTGTGTACATCTGTACACTGTGCAGCATCATTGTACATGTTTCATACTTTTCCCAGTGGGCTTTAATAATAAAATATTTTATGGGCTACAGGCTGAAAATTTATAAATCAAGTTTTGTTGACATTTTTTACAGACTAATCATAGAACACAAATAATTTTTGTCACTATTTAAATGAACACGAAAGATTTTAGGTCATTGCTGGTATCATTTTTGGGAAGACAAGGGCTGACATGACGAGGTGCTTTAGTTGTAATGTCACAATCAGCGACTTCTCAGTTGCTTTATCAATGACACAACAGACAATAAGCAAAAAAAATGTTAAATCATGTTAATGCTGTTTACACATAAATATTTTGGGGTTATGAGTTTGTAAATGTTAGAAATTTGCAGCCCAAAATTTTATGTTTAAGCAAAAAATATCTTTTAAATTTACACCAATTATAATTAATAGGTGTAGTTATTTTTTCATGTTTTGGGTCTAATTTTTTTTGACAACAAAAAAAGACGTCTTTAGTAGTCGATACTAAAGGATATTCTCAGTTTTAAACTGTATTTATACAACACATTATAGTGCATTCACTATAATAATTAAACTAAGGCATTACGGATTGGGAAGGTTAAGTAAATGCAAAAATAAAAGGTGCACACTGAGAGCTTTTATAAAACATGCTGAGGTGGGAAATGGTCCAACTGATTTTCCTGGGTAGGTGGCAGGTTTTTAAATGTAGAAATACATTTTAAAATGGAAGACAATATGTTAGTTATTCAGTTTTAATACTTTTCTTTTAATGGTGACAGGTTCAGTTTATATATATATTGTTCAGTTTATTATATATATATATATATATATATATATATATATATATATATATATATATATATATATATATATATATATAGATTTTTCTTCGAAAAGTGTTGGCTTAAAGCTCATTCTGTATTTTGCATTGCTTTCTGCAGCATTGCATGGCGGTAACTGGAATTTTGTGCGATAGATTTCAGTGTGGAATTGGCATTATATTTAATTAATATAATCAGCTGTATATTGTGGGTTGTTAACATTTGAAGTTTATAAACCGGTACCACTCACATGAAGTCTGAACAAAAAGAGATGAAGGAAAAAATAATGGTTTTGTGTTTTTGACCACTGGGCTCATAGTCTCAAATCCAGTTTGAGAGCTGCTGCTGAAGTTTCGACACAGAAGACGAACTTTACGGCACCCACTCAAACAGACCCACCCACGCAAATACACTCACAAACGTTGGGGAGAAAAGAAGGAAAGTAAAATAAAGTAGAGTAGGTGGAACATAGCCAACATGCATCACACGTTGGAGCTGGCTGGTACTTGACACCATGCACATGTGATAAAACGTTTCGGCGACCTGACATGCGCGGTACAGAGAACACGCGCAGCTGTATTTCAAAGTTTGTATTGAAAGTTTGCTCTTATAAAAGTATCCAACAGTAAGAAAATCCTCGACATGTAAACACTGAGTGAGAGCTTTAAGACAAAGAAACGAGGAAGAATATATATGAGTAACAGGAAATAATGATTTCCAAAATTATTTACAACAGTCGAATGTTATGCAGCCAGAGGAAGCTGAACCCACGTGCTCCTTTTTCTTAAAAAGCATGCAGCTCAAAGGGTCAGTCGTCTGTTCCCTCCTATGGTCCACCAGTGAGCCGGAATAGAGATCAAGCTCTGTCTGTTTTACTGAGGCTACAGCACAAGCTAGCCCAATTCTGAGGCAGAGAGTCAGAGGGACAGCAGAGAGAGAGAGAGAGAGAGAGAGAGAGAGAGAGAGAGAGAGAGAGAGAGAGAGAGAGAGAGACCCTGATAAAAATACGATCATAAGTAAATCAGGAGATAAGGCCTCACCGGCCCCCGGCTGCTCATGGTGTCTTCATTGCCCATAGTGCAATGTGAGAGAGAGACGAGGAGAAACAGCCCCTCCACATCACTAATAAGACTGAGAGAGAGAGAAAGAGAGATCAATACAGAGATACAAGCCAAGGTATCAGATCTGGGTTTGCAGCGGCTGTCCTGGTGGCGTGTATGGAGGAGGCGCCGGCAAAGGTTTGATCCCTCTGGTTCTCATGTAGGACAGGAACTGATCTGGAATCTCAGCCAGCACATCTTTGGCCAACCGTGCCATGCTGAGGATATGGTTCCCCGTCCGGTCGATGTAATCACGGAATGGAACAAACTGTAAAGAAATGCAGAACAAGAAAGAGATTTACATTTTAGATTTTACTGCCATGGATGTAATTAGCAGCGTTATTATACAGCCATGGTATTGGGTTGACACCTTATGCAATGTTTAAAAAAATAATAATAATAAAACATGAGGAGAAATTGGAACCTTCAGCCAGATCGATATTCGAAACTCAATCCCCTGAGGTTGTAAATATTTGTTCATTTAAATCCAAACAGTGAGTTCGACAGAGTAGTGTATTCATGCTGTATGTAGGGATGAGATGACTGATCCTTTATGCAATTATTCGCATTAAAAACATTACAATGTACTAAGCATAACCCGTAGCTGGAAGTGGTGCAACATTCTCTTTTTAATGTTCTTTTAAATGGATTTTTTAATATAAACTTTAAGCGATACAGAGTACATTTTTACAGTGATATTCAGCAAAATCCCTGTATTGTTCATTTTGGATAACAAATTTTTTTTTTCATGTTTACGTTAAATAACAAACATACGAAAGCGTGTTCCTGTGATTTCTGCCTCAATTTTGCCTCTAGGTGGTATAATTATTGTATAATCATGAGCATTTCAATAATAATCACATCATTAAAATCTGTAATCGTCTCATCCCTAGCCGTATGTAGCACATACATTTTTAAAATGAAATTAAAATGACCATTATGATTGTTAATGACTCTCTGCATGGGGAGAACATCTGGTGAAAAGAGCAGAATTATAGAACTAATAAAAGAAGAACACAATGTAAACAACTGTACTGATAGCAGAACGTCACATTTTATTTACAGAGTGATGAATATCAACAGTAAAATAGTAATTAAAGCACAGATGGCTATTTATAAGATAAAGTGTATGTTTAGCTGCGTGATGTTCGCTGAACACACGATGAGGCACTGAACACGACACTCCAACTAAAACCTTCCAAATGATCTACAATGCAACAGTTTATATGCAAAGACAAATAATAAGCTACACAGAAGAAAAGTGCAGTGTGTGTGTGTGTGTGTGTGTGTGTGTATATACACACACTTTGTCAGACAAGCCTTTTAGGCTTATTATGATTATTATGATGTTTGAGTGCCTGCAATAAAGCAAGAGGGGATGGGGCAGAGGGAGGGCAGCTCCTAGTTTTACACAGCCAGTTAAAACAAAGGGGGTGAGTGATGATGTCATTGGGAGGAGGTGTAGTTGTAGGCTTCTGGTTGTGAAACCAGCCTTGCAACCTGAAGGTCCCGGTTCGATTCCCGGTCCCACCATATACTATGGCTGAAGTGTCCTTGGGCAAGGCACCTAATTCCATTTGCTCCCTGAAGCCCACCGCTCCGGGTACGTGTGCTGACTTTACTTAGTGTGTATGTTACTGCATGGATTGGGTAACATGTTAGAAGCACTGTAGGCAAAATAACAAAAAAAAAACTGAGAAAAATACCTAAGTTGGGATACCTAAGTCGCTTTGGATAAAAACATCTCCGAAGTGACCTGATGTAATGTAATAATACTTTTAAGTTTGAGGTTTCAATCATAGTTGTAACCTTTTTTTTGTTTTAAAGTTTAGAGATTGAATAATTAATGATGCACTGTACCTGGACAGGGCGGCACGGTGGCTTGGATCAAGTCAATTGAATTCTCAAAAATTGCCCCATATACAGTGTGTCTGTGTGAGTGAGTGTGTGCCCAGCGATGGATTGGAGCCCTGTCCTGGGTCTATCTGCCCAGCGCCCGAGACGTTCTCCCCTGGATGGGCATGGGGAACCCCACCGCGACCCTAATAGAGGATAAAGCGGGAGATAATGAATGAATGAATGAATGAATGTACCTGGACAATGTCCCTCTCTGCATATACACCTCTAGACGAGATCCTCACTTCATCCCCATCCAACTCCACCATTGCTGCAGACAAAATGTATAATCTCAGTAACACATAGATGAAGTGTCATGGAGAAAGCATGTGAGGAAGTAAACAAGTGACAGATACGTGATAATAAAGTCAACCTGGACAGAGATTGAGTATGTGACTTTTTCTCCACGTGTCAGAGATGTGTGAGCAGTCTTTACAATGCAGTCATGCTTCTCAATGTGTGAATTGTCATATTCCTTCTCTGTCCCTATGTACTGAGGCTTCATAGTGAGATAACACAGCGACTCCACACTGAGAGCCACAATAACACAGGAGGCAGCCGGCAAATTGCATTCAGTCACGCACTGAGAAGCCAAAGCAAGAGTGAGCAGCAGAGCGAAAGAGAGAGATAGAGAGATGGAGGGAGAGAGTGAAAGAGACGGCTGACAACAACAGAGGAAGAGACAGAGGTGCAGCCGGGAGCCCCAAACCAAGCGAAATGAAGCGCGACAGAGAAAAGGCCAGAGACAAAAACGGACAAAACAATGAAACGAACAGGAAGCAAACATAAGCAAATCATGATGAAGAGTCCTACCATCAAACTCTGCTGGTCCAACGCCAACGATGATAATGGACATGGGAAGACATGAAGCCTTTGGTAAACACAAAGAAGACCAAAGATTACAATAGCAAACAACATAAAGGAAACAATATAAACGTCTGGAATAAAATTATGTTCATAAAATGGTCCTTCACTTTCAAATTTCGCTGTTTTATACATTTAATATCATTATATATATATATATATATATATATATATATATATTATTTTTTTTTTTTTTTTTTTTTTTTTTTTTTTTTTTTTTCTTCAGTTTTAGTCTTTATATTTTATTTATATCCTAGGTCACATATCCTAATTACTGTCGTAAATGATGCTGGAGCCTATCCCAACACTCAAATATATTTAATTAAGAAGCAATCAAGTTCATTTCGTACTGATGTTTTTGGACTGCAGCAAAAAAGGAAACTTATGTAGATATAAGGAGAACATGCTAACTCACAACTAAAAGGAACTTGCAATTAAACTGTAGACTTTTGGCTATGAGGGAATATTGCTAACCAATCCTCCACCATGCTTGTCCATGGTAACCAGAAGTAAATAATTAGAATTTGAATTTATTTGCATGATGAACTACACATGAATAG
Organism: Corydoras sp. C115; assembly: GCA_019802505.1. Taxonomy (NCBI): domain Eukaryota; kingdom Metazoa; phylum Chordata; class Actinopteri; order Siluriformes; family Callichthyidae; genus Corydoras; species Corydoras sp. C115. The sequence goes on along the minus strand of JAFMOC010000017.1, from coordinate 1,110,084 downwards.
AAAAGTCATTTGGCATCTTTAAGAACAGTTGGCCATAATAAAGAAAAACTAAGCTGCCATGACAGTATATAAATGAATGAGCACGGATGAGCAAGACTGTCTGGAAAACTGTGTGAATCTGTCATGAGACGCAACAGAATCCTCAAAGAACAGGTCCACTGGTACTTTTATATTGGCAGGTCTTGGTGGAGGAAAGGATGAGCATCGAGGGAGAGCCACGGAACCAGTGTATTTATTTGTGTGTGTGTGTGTGTGTGTGGTGTGTGTGAGTGGTGTGTGTGTGTGTGTGTGTGAGTGGTGTGTGTTGTGTAGCTGGAAATTGCTGCTCTGATAGAAGTTTAACTTTTTACTTTCTTTCAGTCTCACTTATTTTCTCACACAAAGGAAAAATCCACCCTTGTATTAAGTCTCTGTTCATACATCAGACCTCAACCCTCAGTTTCCCCAAGTCATGAAGTTATATTACAGTGCAACCTTGATCGATGATTCACTGTTTGCAGACATGACCTGACTATTAAATGGATTATTGCTGGTTTTCTGAACTATAATACAGCAGTAAACAGCCCATTTTGTAGTCGGCACCATGTTAATGGTTCTAAACAGGTTTTACAACTGCATAACAACAGGGTTTTCACTGAGAACTACTGACAATAAACAATCCACCACCCAAATGATACCTGCTCTGTGATGGTCATGGCACATAGAGAACAGAGAACCAACAGGGGACTAACCAGATGGACTACAGTCTGGAATTGTAAAACTACAAAGTCCATCTATATGATAAGTGGAGGAAATTGATAACGGAACGTGTCCAAAGTTTTGACTGGTACTTTTACTATATATATATATATATATATATATATATATATATATATATATATATATATATATATATATATATATATATATATATACAGTACACATACACAGTACACACACACACACACACACACACACATATATATATATATATATATATATATATATACAGCTATAGCATCAGACAGCTTATTACAGCACTCTGAAAGTGTGCATATATAAATATTCTTGGTAAACTGTACTACGTGTTGCATAGCTATTATTACTCAGCATCTCAATTTTAGCAACCTGCAGTCAGAAGGTGGCATCGAGCTTTAGAGGATGATAAGCAGTAATTGGATGAAGGAAAAGATAAGCAAGTTCAATGCGGCTGACGAGCCACATGCAGTTAAAATCTCAATAATGACTTTTTTCCTCAAAAACACCTTGTCAGCTGTAACAGTACACTGATTTGTAGTTAAAATGGTAATTGGAAAAATATTTCTTCAAGATTCAAGGTGTATATGTGTCTCAAAAGAAAAAAAAAAACAAGCACAGCACTGTTCACTACATCTGTTTAACTGAAATAGATTCATTATTAAATCCAACTTTAACGTCAGGCTTCTTAAGAGTTCAGAAAAGACTAAAGATGGAACATTCAGACAGGACCAAAACTAACCAGTCACCTCACGTTAAATTGAACATGAATTTCTGAAAAGAATAAAACCATGTATTAGAAAAACACATGATGCAATAAAATAAACTGTTGTTTAAATTCACATTATGCCCCAAATGAAAGATCTAGAAGCGGCCTGACGTTATACATCGTTTAAGACAGAATACTCACATTAACGATGGACTCTTTGGTCTGGGCCATGTCGGAGATCACTCCATCTGTGATGATAAGGAGGACAAAGTACTGCGAGCCGTCCTTTACAGAGGCAGCATACCTATAAGAAAATGACATAAATGTCTTTAGTACACACCTGGCTTTTTTACAGCTCTAAGACCACATTTACTCTCTGGCTGTCTGTGTCTGACCCACAAAGAACCACAAAGTTAAAAATCAACTGTAAATACGACTACAGTCTTTGCACACTATTATTTTGGACATTTTGGGCTACAGTAACACAGTCAGGCTCCAGAGAGCTCATCTTATCTTATTATCTCATGTTTAAACTGGTTCTCACATTTCCATCGATTTATTAGCAAGTTCAAGAAAGAAGCGATGATGAGGAATTAATTTGAAAGAAATTCCAGACTGAAACTCAAAGTAAAAAATTGCATATTTTTTATTCCTTCAATATTCCTCTCCAGCTGCTCCTTTAAGAACCAGATCAGAAATATTATATACACATCTACTTTTAACACTTCTGTTAAAATAATAAAGATAACTGTCTTCAGGTTAATACAGATCTGGTACTTAGTATGTCAGACTATGTATCTGAATAATGTATATGGATTTCATTGTAGCTCAGTTTGATATCTGTGTAACCTTTAGAACAGTTCTGCCTCAGAGTCACGATCTATTAAAAGCCAACTTGGAGAGATTTTGAAGACGTGACGCTTCATCTCTCTCTCTTTCTCTCTCTCTCTTTCTCTTCATCCATACTTTCCTGTACATATGAAGACCTTTCAAGAAGGAAGCTATAAGTAGAGTGCACATTGCACAGCGTCTAGTGATACTGAAACAGTATACTGAATGTTAAGCTGTGTGGGTGTAAGCTGCACCAGAGAGGTAACATGAAATGTACAGAGAGATGACAGCTGCTTGCAAAGACGACTCTGCCTTCAGCACTGATGGCCTCTGTCTTTATGAGCAGCTACTTATTATACACAGCATAAACAATACATAAAAAAACCTCCACAAGACAGTGGTGATAGGTTCGCACAATTATAATTTATGAAAAAGTGTAAATAAGAGCTGATTTAGTTTTTACTCCATAAATCACCTTTAGTTTCACTTCTACACACATCATTACCATACATCATTATCTCAGAAGCTGCACCATCACTTTGCTCAAGAGACGAGAAAACAGGGCAAGCAAAGTGTAAATTATGACATGCACACGGACGAGCGCAGCCCTCGGTCGGTCCTTCATGTTAAGGTCCCTGGAGGCATTCTGATATTAACACATATAGGGAAGGTGCAGCGTAAAGCCTATAGCACTTTTCCTTTTTTAAAGCCTAATTATCGCCTCTGGATCAGAGCGTGTAAATCTTATATTACACAACTACCTGCGTTTCACCCGGATGTCTTCATCTTTAAGGATGGAATTGCAGTATTATACAATATTGTGGACTTTATAAGAGTTATATCATCATTATGTTTTGTTATTTTAAACCATTCCACATGATCTGCATTGAAATTCAGGGCTTTGGGTCAGAATTTAGCAATAACAGAAGGATCCATGAACATGACCTGCTGTGTTTTAATTACTCAGGCTGGAGGTGTAATGGCATCATTTTCCTGCTAATATCTAATGATAGAATGCAAAAGATCATAAAACTTTATTAAAGAACCTGCCACTGAAGCTTAAATTTTATAAATATCGAAAATGTATAGGGTTTTTTTGGAAAAATACTATTAAAAATCAACTCAAACCTTTACTAATTCAGAATGATGTATATCAGCTGACTGTTTGTTCTCGTTGCCCTGGCATGATCAGATTCATAAAACCCATTAAAATATAATTTCAAGGTACACAACAATTAAATCAAATGTATTCGTTAAATTATCACAAAATAATTTTTTTTAAAGGAAGCTCTTCTGGGTGATGTACCTGGCTACGTGGTTGATGACAGGGGAGAAGTTGGTCGGGCCATAGAGCTGCACAGACTTCAGGCTCTGATAATATGCCTCCATTACGCCATCGATCCCATTACAATATGGGTTTTGAGGGTTCCCATTCTGCCCAGACACAAACCAAAATAATATTATTAATACTGTACATTATTATCTACAGTTTAGAAACACCTTTACAAAATGGACAACTGAGCAAGAAGGGGGTGCATCCTAATTTTGGACTGATACTGTATAAAGTCAATGAAGTAAATATATAATGAAAATAGTAGGGGTGAGCTGCAATATTCGCTGATTCGACGATTCGATTCGGAGAACCGTAGTCGACTATGAACCTCATAGTCGAATGTACCATTTTGACCACATGGGGGTGCCCATGGCTGCTGCTAAGCATTAGTTTTTACATGAAATGTCTTTGTTTTCGTTATATATATAGCCTTTTGTCAAATAAAATCATCCTAATTTCTAGAAAAAAAAAAGAAAAACAAAAAAAGGTTTTCCTTTGTTAGAAAAACAAGTAAAATGTATTTAAAAAAAATCTTTTTTAAAAACCACGCTTATAGCGCCATCTTGTGGTGAAATTTTAACTGATTCGACTATCAGTCGACTATAGGGAAAATCTGACGAATCAGATTCGACTATGAAAATCCTTAGTTGAAGACACCCCTAGAAAATAGGAAATACAACTAAAACTAAATAGCATTCTGCTGTATTGGTTGACGGTGTTTTTCTTTCTGCTCAGTAAACAGTTTGTTTTTTTCTGTATGACTGTGTGTGATACATCGCTGCATGATATGTTATAAAGTTGTATGTTTATCACAGTATGTCTCTGTTTCATTCTTTTCCATTTGCCTGCTAATTTTAGATTTCTCTTGCTCAACGTGTACAAAGGACAGCATGGAGGAACGTTTCCTGCGTTTAATTTGTTCTGAAGGAAGTCCACAGCCCAGATGGTGCAGCATCTGTGTGTTATTGAGGACACAGCATGCTCCACATCAACCATATTGTAGCTTCTGCAGCATTTTCAACAAACATGTAATCGCATGGCACACAGATCCGTGGGTTAGACCTGACCACGTGGCAGCCTTGAGTGATTTGTTTTAAAAATACACTGGTTGCAAAGCAAACGTGAACCTTGCTGAGTTTGGCTAGCAGTAAACGGAAGGTGTGGCTCTGGTTTAATGACATGAAATAAAGAAAACACAGTTGTGATTTAGAATATGTCAGGTTTGCAAAGTCAGAATTTATCCATTAAGAAATTCTGAGGAATGATATCAGACCCTCTTATTGCACAATAAGTGTTATTAACTGTTCTAAAAGACATAGGGGTCTTATCTTACACCCTGCACAAGAAGCGTTATGATGTTCATCGCTATCTTACACCCTGCCAATTGTCTATTTTCACACCTTCCACCTGCAAAGTTGAAAAAGCAATCCATCAAAATCAGAGCCCAAGTCAGAGCGCCATCATCTGTGCAAAAAATATTACTAACAATCGTTGCATTTGTGAATGTTTCAAATCATTAACTAAGTTTATAAATATTTGGTTTAATAAGCGATGCACTCACCAAGGCAAACTCATGGGAGACGCGGCCATCAGGGGGTAGCTTGGCACCAAAGCCCAATGCAGGAAACATCTTATCACTGTCATAGTCCTGAATAATCTCTCCTACAGCTTTAAGTGCCATGCCGTAAGTGTTCAGCTGATATGGACTCATGTAGTGTAGAGACGTGGGTTGAGCGGGGTTACCTACGATTCAGAGAGGACAAAAAAATTAAAGATAAAGTCTGTGTAATTACGTTTACATGATAAGAACGTATGATTGATTGAATTTTTTTTAAGTAAACAAAATTAAGATCATTTTTTTTACTGAAAATATATTTTTTTAATCCTGCAAGAGCCCTGACGTTCACAGAGGTCTAATCTCAACAGAGATCTTACTTATATCAACTTATATCAACAGAGATCTTCTCTTATCAGAGAGAACTTACTCTGGGATCTACACAGTTGTGACAAGATCCGCAGATGTTCTAAGGTCTAAATACGTGGTCTTTCTGCTTATTACTTTGCAAACTATGAACAGACCATTCTAAACCATAATGTATGAAGCATGTATTTATTTCCTTGTAACAAGCTACAGCTCTGAAAACTATCTTGTTCGCATATTTTATTTTAAAATGAAACGCCCCTGATTTCACTCAGCGTTTAATAGAAGCCATCACACACGCCACAGCAGAAATGTTCTGAAGTGGCTACAATGGAAATACTTCTTTAATCTGGCAAAGCACTGACCTTTCTGCTGCAGCCTGTGCTCCTATGAATTGATCTAAAGGCCAGGCTCTTCCTTGTAATCATGTTGATCAAGGCTTTTGAATGCATTACACCTCAGCCGTTATTATAGCAGAGAACTATGAATGGGTTTGGTTCAAGCTTCATTTGCATACATTTTAAAAAGTCCCAGCAGCTCACTGGTGCACTCACCGTTCGAGGCAGTGAAATCAATCGCCACGGTGAAATTAATCTGAGTCCTGCAGAACAAAGAAATGAAGAAAATGAGAACAATTATTTATGCACTGTGTAAGTCTTCTGTAACGATAATAAGATCCTGCGGGCGCAACTACACACATCACATGTCCACAACACGGACATGAAGGGAGATATTTCTGTTACATACGTCCATGTAATACGGCTATGTCTATGCTCGAACCAACTAGAGGTGGTGAGAGTTTTTGGTGGTTAATAAAATGTATAATAACCTCTGCGGGTACTAAAGAGTAAGTATGTGGTAATTTGGTGCCATGGTAATGAAAGCACCAATGTTGATTTGTAAAGAAAACACACACACACACACACTTTCGACCTTATTTATAAAAATATTACCAGTGTAAGAGCAACAGTAACATACAAATACACACAGAACAACTTCGTGTACTCTTCGTGAGTCGTAGGCGAGTTCTTGTTTACTTCTGAGTGAAATAAAATCATGGAACAAATTCAACTGTTTGCAGAGAGTTTACTGATTATCCCGTCTGCCAGCTGGAGATAATTTGCCTCAGGAATCAAGTCACTGATGGACACAGTTAGTGCTAAATAAGACAAGTAGTATTAAACAGATCACTCAGAGCTGAAGTCTATTATTGCTTCATCTCGTTAGCATGTCGTCTAAAAGGTATTTCAAAACATTTTAAATGTCAAATGCAGCGACTTGACTTATTTAAAATCGTGGTTCCTTGCGGAGCACGAAGGGGGAGAGGAATCGTGTAGAGGAGGGTTCATGCGTCCAGTCATCACAGGCTGTATTTCAAAAATGTCATTTAAATTTATTCTTCATCCGCAATATGGACGGCATGGTGGTTTAGTGGTTAGCGCCACTCAGAGCCTTAGGATCCAGGTTCGAATCCTGATCTGGGTGGACTTTGTATGTTCTCCCCGTGTCTGCGTGGGTTTCTCCTGTTTCTCCTTTTATCTTCCACAGTCCAAAAACATGGATTCAAGGGGAAATGGATGCTATAAATTGTGTGTGTGTGTCTGTGATGTTGTGCCCAACAATGGATTGGCACCCTGTCCTGGCTGTGTCTGCCCAGCACCCAAGGCATTTCCCCCCTGGATGGGTATAATGAACCCCACCGCGGCCCTAGTAAAAGATTAAGTTAAAGATAATGCATGGATGGATGCACTATAACAATGTAATATAACAATCTCCCCTTTTTAAACAAAAATGCTGGGCTTATTTTATCACACTATTTAATCTTTAAAATATACAAGTACAAATCTCAAAGCCGACTGTACATAATCACTTGGCCTTGTGAATGTAGTGATGGACTCGGGTCTGAGTGAGCATGTTCTGGTATGTTGATAATGCCCTCTTCATCCTCCAGCCATCTGCTCTCCAGCTGCAGGGGTTTACCGTGACAAACGGGGGGTTCATTGCACTCCTTTACTCGTCCTTCAGTTAGGACTCGAATACAAAATTCAGAACACTTCCCTAATGACTGGCTTCAAACATGGCTATGGAATAGAAATTCATATTTTTAAGCATCTGGAGGAGATACGAGTTGTACCATAAACCATCCCATCCACTGAATGGAAACAAAATGTTTAATCCTCTAAATTATTATTTTAATTATCATAATTTTGTCAGGGCGGCGCGGTGGCTTAGTAGTTAGCACGTTCGCCTCTCAGTGCTAGGGATTCCCGGTTCGAATCCCCATCAAGGTTGAGTTTCCATGTTCTCCCCATGTCTGCGTGGGTTTCCTCCGGGTTCTCCGGTTTCCTCCCACAGTCCAAAAACATGGATCAAGTAAACTGAATTCTCAAAAATTGCCCCATATAGAGTGTGTCTGTGTGAGTGAGTGTGTGCCCAGCGATGGGTTGGCGCCCTGTCCTGGGTCTATCTGCCCAGCGCCCGAGACGTTCTCCCCTGGATGGGCATGGGGAACCCCACCGCGACCCTAATAGAGGATAAAGCGGGAGATAATGAATGAATGAATAATTTTGTCAATAAGAATAACTTTACACAGAACCCTTACCTCAAACCCATTAAACATTTTTAAGATGAACTTGAATGGAGATACCAAGCCACGCCCCTTCTGTCCAAGAGCATCGCCTGATCTCACAAATGACCCCACAATTGATTCATTAAAGTACTGAATGGAAACATCGCTCAGTCCAACAGCTCACATCAAGAAGCAAAGGTGAGCTCTTCCAGCTGACAGACTCACAAACATGTGACCATGACTGTAAAACTGTAAATGATTCACGTCTATGGGAGTGTGTGCAGAGTGTGTGCTCTCAGCGGCAAAATAACGTGAGTGCTAAAATCTAAAATGCCCCAAAACAGAAAGTGTAAAACACCCTGGGTAAAAACACGACAACCTGAAGTGTCCCTGCTCAGCAACGTGCCAGATGCAGATGGCCAGAAAACGTGGGAGTGAAATATGAAGTGGCCATGTGTCTTGTACCTGACAAAACTTGTGAGAGTCATCATCTAGACTGAGAGAGAGAGAGAGAGAGAGAGTGACAGACAGTGAGAGAGTGAGGAAATAAGGGATGTGTGCAGTGTATTGTGGTATAACATGCTCCCGTGGGAGTCCGGAGTCCTGTCAGTCCTCACTCACGACACACACTAATGGTTCCCTTAAAGTTTGAATGTCACAGCATCAAATAGTCAGGGATGGGCTTAATTAAAGGCATTCTGCTCTGAGACCAGAGGTGCTTCATTACGGCAGCAGACATCAATATGTCTTCTTACTTTGTAGCTCATACCATGACACCTGAATGAAACGGATATTCACTTTGACAAGTGCACAAAACTTTGACAGGAAAAAAAAAACTAGAAGAGCAAGAAAAGAATAAACAACATGCTGCTTAGAAAACAAATGCTGTCACACACACACACACACACACCGCCCATATCTTCTAAAATGCCATAGCAAAAAACAAAAACAAAAACATAACACTAATATATTATAATTATATATTAAACTATATTATAATTTAATATAATTTAATATATAATTATAAATTATTCATTCATTCATTCATTCATTATCTCCCGCTTTATCCTCTATTAGGGTCGCAGTGGGGTTCCCCATGCCCATCCAGGGGAGAACGTCTCGGGCACTGGGCAGATAGACCCAGGACAGGGCGCCAATCCATCGCTGGGCACACACTCACTCACACACACACACTCTATATGGGGCATTTTGATGAACTCAATTGACTTGATCCATGTTTTTGGACTGTGGGAGGAAACCGGAGAACCCGGAGGAAACCCACGCGGACACGGGGAGAACATGGAAACTCCACCCAGATGGGGATTCGAACCGGGAATCCCTAGTGCTGAGAGGCCAACGTGCTAACCACTAAGCCACCGTGGCGCCCCGCCCCCTTAATGCTCCACATATTGTTTATGTTTTCAGTTCCACCTACCCTAAAAATGGACTTGCATACTGGGTTAATCTCCTGCTCTAAAAGGAACTAACAGAGCAGGTATTATTTGGCTGATGCATTATTCCTATCCCAGCAGTGTCACTGAGGTGTTTCGGACTCAGTCAAAGGGGCAATTAGTAATTTACCCATCAGCATGTCTTTGGAATGTGGAAGAGATCCAGAAGTATCTTTCTTGTTTCTAGTTTTAAGCACAAACAGCGCTGGTTTCTATGATTGCTTGCCAGTATTTAAACAGCCCCACGTGGATGAACATCCTATCCGTATTGGAACTGCGAAGAAATGAGTAGCTGCACTGCCCATAATGCCACATCAGTGCATTCCAACGGAAGATGACAGCTCAATAAAGTGAGATCTACTGGCAGCAGCCCTGCAATATACCTGCATGTGTAATAGAAGCAGATAGATGTGAATGCACACGCACACTTAATGAGACTGAAAGATGGAGGCTGAATCCACAGCTGAGACACAGCTACCGATGGGACTTTAATCCCGCTGGCAGCTCACTCTCAGACGCGGGATATAATTGCCCGGCGTAGCTGCATGAACACTAACTATAACTATTTGTTTATGAAGTTGGAGTCATTGGGGTGTCGGAAAACAACCGCAGAGTCGAAGGACAGAAAGATGTTTTGACAGCTTTAAGTAAGAAAATGGCTAACTCTCACTTAAAGTCACAGCTATTGAGCCAAAAACTATCCAAACGTACATGCTAAAGAGCAGGAAGCATTGCAGCATATTGCATCAGCTTTTATGTTGGTACTGGGCTGCTAATGACACTGACCTTTCCAATGCCACCATGTGATCTGCTCAAAATGGCAAAAATAAACACAAGTAAATGTCATGATATCTGCATTTCAATATGAAAATGATCCTGATTGACCACTAATGGAATTGGGCTTTGATTTTTGCACTTGTCTTATTTATTTATTTTCATCAAAGGTGTCAGATAATTACAAGTAATTAAAGGCAGTGATTCACAATTACTCCCCAGAAGTTAATCTCAGATTTTTGCATCTATTGTGTAGTTAAGCACAAACCTAAGCAGCGGACTAATTTGACAGAAACTTGTATATTTAGGTGGTTTGTTGCATCATGACCATATCCCCCAAGATTTAAGAAATTAAGACCGCCAAATTAGGAACTAAGTGCAAACTTAGCTCTCTGAAAGCATCTGAAAGGGTTCACTGGCTGTCACTTTCATTCCACTTCCAGTAAATGAATAGAAAATTACAAGAAAATGTGCTTTTTCTGCCTCAGCCGGGATCCCTCAGAGTGCAGAGGAGAGAGATTGAGTATGCATGAATGGGCCATATGGGAAATGCCTCATGACATGCACTCCATGCCAGCAGATGCTTTGGGTGGGAGGTGAACCAGACATGAAGAGAACAGAGCTGTATGGACATCCAACTTCCTGCCCACACAAGAGGACTCTCACTCGAGCTCAGGGCGAATGTCAGGCGTTTAAAAATAGACCTTTAAAGTGGTGATCTGTCACCACAAAGATCTCCTTATCTTTTGTACCAATAATATATTTCAAATCATTATAGAGGTAAAGGTGATAACCATGATATCTAATTCTACGTTAGTTCCCCTTCGGATTTATAAAAAATTTTAAACTTCAGGGAAGTTCAATGGGTTTGTTGTCAGGGCTCTGTGTGAGTCAAAGATCTCCACTCCATCCTCACCTAAACACACCTTCATGGATCTTGATTTGTGCACTGGTGCAACGTTATGCAAAATAAGGAACCGTCTTCATACTTAAGGACAAAGGGATGCAGGCCATACCCCTAAAAAACCTCCACAGCTCCTCCTACCACTCCTCTTATCCCTTACGACCTGAACTTTACCAAACAATATAATGAACACATGTCATGGCAAATAATAAAACACCCAGTAAATTAAGGAAACTATAAAACAAAAAAACATGTTTACCCCGCAGACAGCTTCGGGCCAGTGGACATGTGAATTACACAACGTTGTAATTCAGCAGATGTTACCTGTTGCGGAGTACGTTGTATAAATAACACTCACTCATCCAATTCAGATAATGAGGCGCACTTCACAATGTATGTCAATCAGCGCTCAGCAGCGAGATGGAGAAGTACAAGAGAATAAAGTATGAATAGAAAAAAAAAACAGAGACAGACTTGAACGGAAATGGGTCAGGTCAAATGCCCTAGTGTTCAGAGGAACCGAGGCTGGCGGTCTCAGCCATGCAAATTCATGTACTTTCATTTTTAATTTACATTTTTTGAAGCCAAACTAATTTCAGTAATTAACAAATGTAAAACCAAAAACCTTCATTAAAAATTAAACCCATGATCACAAACCTGACTTAACAATCGGGTATGAACACGTGAAAAGTGGATCAACTGAAGACAGAAGACGACCAAACGAACAAAACCATTAACTGTCAGTATACGTATACGTTTTTAAGGGTTTCATGTTAAATTTGTCCCTTTTTCTTAATAATAACAACTTAAAATTATTATATTAATGTCATAACCATTTGTAATTTATTAAATATATTTACTCATGGAGTTTACAAATTATGTAACTATACACTAACACACCATCACCACCATGTCAGTATCACTGCAGTACTGAGAATCATCCACTGTGGGGGGGGGGGGGTCCTGATCATCAGCAAACATGCAACAGCGGATTAACAAAGCATGCACTACATACACTACGTAATTGAAGAACTACAAAGTCCATCTATATGATCGGTGGAATTGAAAACAAACAATGAGTGTACAACTGAGAAGGCGTACCTAATAAAGTGGTCGTTGAGTGTATATAACAAATAATATACACACAGTACTTTCATAAGTGTGTGGCATCAAATTTCAAGTAAGATTTAGTATTAATTTTACATAACTAATATTTACTTATATATATTTATGTATACAGTAGCAGAGTATAAACTTTTGACTGGTAAAGTATTTATACTTATAAATGTTATAAACTATATAATATGTTTTGAGTGTATTTATATATGTTTTTAGTAAATATGATGAAGTGGAGATTGTCTGTTATAGATTTATGCAATTTCTTGTTGCTAAGAAACTGTAAAACTTTCAAAACCCATCAACAGCTCACTTTTCTATAGTCATTATAGAGCAGTTAATTGAAAGCCAATGAAGTCATTTTACAAGTAACTGGATCCTGGAGAATATGTATGTTAATGTCTTAAATAAAGAGAAGTGTGTAGGAGTCACGTTCAGGGCTATTTCAAGGAACTACAGATGAAACATTTTATACTGATATCTTTAAAGCTTCCACAGAATAAACAAATCACAGCCAACTATTTAGAAGTCTTTGTACAGAAGTGTGTGTGTGTGTGTGTGTTCACATTTGAGAAGATGTATTTTATTCATCTATATTTAGCTGCACACACACACACACACACACGCATACGCACACTGATTTTAATAATACCATTCAGGCCTACAGTCCTTGTTAAATATTACTAGCTGGAGGTGAACAAAATAAATCCTGTGTTAACGCAGTTTAATGTTGTGTAATGTGAAAGGCTCAGCCAATCAGAGGAAATCAGATTGTAATCATCTGAATGTGTCATGCACACAGACTGATTTCATTAATTCAATAATTTACAGATTGCTCTATTAATTTCAGGATCAGGGAAATGCCGTGTTCTAAATGATATTGATTTTGAGCAGAGGTTCTTTAACAGCTCAGTCAGGCATTTAACATCCCAATTTGTCAGCTTCAAATTATACATAAATTTGCTTATAATAACTGCAGGACTTTCTCATTCTGATATAAAGTACCAGACAGAAGTTTGAACAGGCCCCCTTTTAGACTACAGTCTGCCAATTTAAAACTACAAAGTCCTTCTATATGAAGAGTATGTTCTTATAATTCAGCCACTTTTTTCATTTCTTCTTTATTCCTCTGTTTAGGAGAAGTTTTGTGAATTGGGATGAAGTGTAACCAAGGTAATCTGTTCTCTAACCACGATGGAAAGCAGTATCTCCTCAGTTAGGCTTTATGACTTTCAGCGTGTATATGGTGGGTGCAAAGTGGCTGAACACTTATAAAGTGCATGTGTTTCATGTTCTGGGTCTCTGAGAATCTAAAAAAAGTCATTTAGATATTAGGAATTTTAGCGTCTGGTCTCGTCTCATTCAAGTTCACAGCAGTGTGAATTCGTCTTCATCTACGGCAAAACCATAAACATGACAATCGGTCAGAGAAATGGAAGTAAATGAAAAAAAAGAAACTCAAGCAGAAAGACACTTCTACTGTAAGGCCGACTGTGACGGCCGAGAGGAGACGGATTCGTCTGACACGCGCTGACCTTTCCGGCTGAACGTGAGTCTAAAACGGGGTTTTATTCTTTCAAACAGCCACCTGAAGAGACTCAGCATCTGGCCTTTCTCCCAAAAAACATCAGTCAATGTGGGTGTGATGTCTGACATGCATGAATAAACCCTTTCCACAATTCCATGAGTGACTGGTAGCCATGTGGACACACATACACACACACACACACACACACACACACACCTGGAACAGGATTAGCACAGACTACACCTCCACCCACTGCTCTGAATGGACTTATCCACCCAGGGCTTTCGACTGACTGCATTCGTTTAGCTCTGATCTCTCAGTGGGACACAACTGACACTCAAACGCCCTGCTGATGTCCCTCTATGCAGCGTAAAAAAGTAATGTTGTGCTCAGTGTCAATTCACACATGCTCACTTGTGTTATCACTGAAACACAAAGCATGTTGAACGCTTTTGATGAAGCAAATAGCTCGTCTAAAACTGTGTGGAAAATGAGCTTTAATAAAGATAATGACTCGAGGAATATGCCAATCAAAGGCAAGTTGGAAATGGATTGGGTAATAACAGGTAATAAGCCATGCAGCAGACAATAATGTAAGAACTAGCATTAGTGTAATAACTGCTGAGGGCTTTCTATTATATTACTCGTTCAGAAAATTATTGTAGTTAATACACACCATGCGCTTTTATTATTACCCTATTGGCCTTTACATTAATGACAATTATTGCATTCCCATCTGCTATAAACCTTAAACATGACAAATAAAAACCTGATCGTGATTTTGTATTATTGTTTTCGTAGTTGCATCTTTATTTATGTGGAAGGAAACAAGGACATGCAGACAGCACACAGAGAGGACCTCAAAGGTTTTGTAAGACAGAAGGGCTAACTGCTGAGTTCTGCTTTATTTCTGAGAGAACAAAATAACATACAAAAATATTAACTCACCCTCCCTTGATGTAGTCCAAAAAAGTGACTTCAATATCCAGAAGGAATGACAGAAGAGTTACCTTATCACAGAAAAAGCACATTTACCTTTAAATGAAGTTCCTCAGAGTGAGTAGACTTATAAACAGTTAACACAACCACTTATTATGAATGATAAAGAATGTGATCAGTTATACAAAAAACATGTGAACATTATTCCATCTACAACATTAAAACTGAATGAATTTAACGTACCGTGCCAGAATTAAGATATTTTTTCTTCTTTCCTTTCTTCTTGGAGTTTATGACCTGTTCAAATACAGTTATAAATCATCCTCACATCACCACAAAGGAGTGGTTTATTATTCTGACTTCCTATTATGCTTAGGTTTTTAATCTAGTTAAATCATGAGGGTTTGTACTTCAGACTGTACTGCAGAGTAAATACATTTTTACATTTAAATACATTACATAAAACCCTTTATAACTAACCATCGTTCCGGAAAAGAATCTTAATGAATCATCTAGTTTTATCTTGAATGTGGTGTGTTGTTTTGCATTATAAAATATAAACTAATTCCCCAAAATAATCTCACTGATGTGTCCACAGTATGAATGCATTTCATATAATGTTTCATTTATAGAGTAAAGTCATGCATTTCATCTGTTTACAAATTTGTCTTACAAATATGGATCAATAAAAAAAAAAATATTTGCCTCCAAAGCTTTAAAATCAAATACACTTCATGAATTTAAAAACATTATAAACATAAGGGAAAAAAAAGTAGCGGTCTCACCTCATATACATTAAACTGTGACTGGCCTCGGGACAGTTCTCTGTAACTCGTACTGAACTCACCAATGAAGTCATGGCTGTGTGCAAATTAATTAAACAACACAAATAAAAAGAAATCAACACAAGTAAGTAAAGAAAGAAAATTTTGCATGAAATGTTAAATCTGAACAAAGTCCAGAAAAATAAAGTGTCTTTTCTGTCCTCCTGTTGGTCTCAGCGTGAAGCTGATTTCCGTTGTTTTAACAAAGCCGCTCTCTGTGCTCATTAAAAAAGAAAAGTTGCAATGAGTCTCTGGCAGCTGCGAAAATGCACTATGGGTAAAATATCAGTTTCAGACCTGCAAAATGATTTCATTATCGTAAATGTACAACAAGAAGGTACTTTATGTGCAAAATGGATTTATTCATCCATGCAATAACAACAGTCAAAAACAATCAAATACGTTTTAGTAATCTCACAAAGGAAATGATGAAAGCATGAGCATGCCCAAATGATGTTCTACGAATGTCACAGCTTGAAATCTGAATTAAAATGGTCCTGATGATATATAAACAAAAACCACCCAGTGGTCGGCTCGTTCCATTCCGAAAATAGGATTTCCTTTGATTGCAGAATGATGGTTTTGGAAAAACGACACAAGATTTGGCGAACAAAAGCAGATATTATAATGAGCTTCTTTACAAACTCCCATTAAATGCTGCAATGAGACGCGAATCATTAAGATGATTCATAAGTGCCAGTTCTGCTGAGAGATGTGATGGTCTGCCATTGAACTGATCTTAAATTGCCTATTATTGCATTATACAATAAATTTGTTTTGTTTTTCTGTGTGTGTGTGTGTGTGCAGTTAAGTGCTAAAAGCCACAGTATAATAGCATAACATCTGAAGGGTTTGTTTTGCTTTTATTCTCATTGCTTTGCTCTCTCTTCATTTAGGTTTTTGGAAACCCTACTTTTACCGCTCAGTTTATTACGGTCAGATAATACAGGATGTTGTAATGTTGAGGGAGAACTTTGGAATTTTAATTGCCACAGCTACTGACAACAGAAGTGAACTTTGTTTGAAATGTAAGCAATGGCAATGGACATAAGAACAGAAAACAGTTCAGAATCTTCTCTTAACAGAATCTATAAACACTCAGGATTTATGTTTATACTGATAGAATCTAAAAAATGACTGCCAGGAATGTACCCACCCTTCCTTCCAAGCCTGCCCGGCCATCACGCCCTTGCACCAGAAACTGATTTAAGTTTCCTGTGTGAAGGTGGTAATGTGTATTAAATGCATCGCTCCTTATTAAATGGTTACACTTTACCTGCCATCTCTGTCCCAGTCATACACTTCAATCTTGATTGTTCTATGTAGAAAAGAAATACAGTGTGTAAGTGCCAAATTGACCTTGGGCAGTAATCTCACTCATTCCCACCAGCCTTCTCTATCAATTTCAGCGCAATCACACAACTCTAGCTGAAGTATCATTCTCTCAATTGCAAGTGAGCAATTTTCACTCGACTGCCATCTCTAATAGCAATTTTTTATTTCACAACTCATCTCGTAGAAAATCACGGAAAAGGAAAAGCCTGGGCTTAGGAACGAAAAAACAGTAGAGAGAAAGAGATGTGTATCTCGGCCTGCTCTGCTACAAAAGCCAGTCATTAGTGATGCAGTACAAGGTGAGTGAGTTGGCAGTGATTTGGCTTCCTCGGAGTCTGCAGCGAGCAGCAGGTTTTTAAGTGCAGTAGAGCTATTTCAAGTACAAAACAGTGGTGAGGTTTTATTTGCCCCATAAATGTAGCAAACAACAAAAAGTTTTCACCACTGTGTATCCGTGTTATGTATTAATAGTGTGCTGAAAATAACACAGCCCCAAATATTTACTCTCCCCTGAGATATGGATAATAATATTAGTTCATAAAAGGTTCAGATCATTGAAAATGTATTTAGATCTGTTGTCAAAAAAAAATCTTATTTTTTGACACTTTGGTTGTTTAACAATTAACAAGTTTGTTTCTAATTCCTAATGCATTTTACAAAATGTAAATGTGGAAACCCACACAGACACGGGTAAAACGGGAAAACTCGAACCTGGATCCCCAGCGCTAAGAGAAGAACCACCGTGCACTCAACCACTCCATTTATTTTTATTACAGTTATTATTAAAATCCTTTTAATAACAGTAGTGCTTATGAAAGGTTACTATAGTGATACCTGTCATAGTCGCCATTGCACAAGGCTCTAACAGGTATCTTAAAGGCTTGCCATACAGGATTCAGCGTGTTCTTCACCACTTCTGTCTTATGGCAAATGGTGAACCTGGAATACCATGAAATAAAAGACATGTGACATGCACACTGAGAATGTTAAACGGCCGAGAAGACTTTCAGGAATCAATTAAACAACCTAAAATACATTATAATAAAAGTGGACACTATAATTATTGAAAGAAAACAAACTATTATCCAATATAATAGCAGGTTTCTTGGTTCATGGTTTGTTTGGTACATATATATGCATTCATTCATTATCTCCCGCTTTATCCTCTATTAGGGTCGCAGTGGGGTTCCCCATGCCCATCCAGGGGAGAACGTCTCGGGCGCTGGGCAGATAGACCCAGGACAGGGCGCCAATCCATCGCTGGGCACACACTCACTCACACATACACACTCTATATGGGGCCATTTTTTTGAGAATTCAATCGACTTGATCCATGTTTTTTGGACTGTGGGAGGAAACCGGAGAACCCGGAGGAAACCCACGCAGACACGGGGAGAACATGGAAACTCCACCCAGATGGGGATTCGAACCGGGAATCCTTAGTGCTGAGAGGAGAACGTGCTAAACCACTAAGCCACCGTGCCGCCCTCTATATATATTTATATATAAATTAAGTTGTGAGTGTATTGTGTGTGTGTATGGACTGGACCACTCACGTTCCATCCTCATTGCTGCGATAGAACACAAGGAATGGGTCAGACTTGCCAAAAAAGTCTTTCTTGTCCAGCTTGTTGCCACAAAACTGCATCATCACAGATTCCTGCATAAAGTAAAATAAACCGGTAAATCTGGGGCTGAAAATCACGCCTGGATCAAAAGTTATTTGATGACCATTGCGGATAATTTAGTGCCAGTTTGCCGTATCGCATCCATGTGACTAAAAGAAGCTGATTGTAAACAGTGAAGCATCTATGATAAGGATATATAAGCAAACTCACATCAGCCAATCACGATCAGTACTGAACTGAACTGGTTTTAAACATGACCTTCAGTTTCCTTAAAATGAATTAGTGTGCAAAGTTCATATTGTTAAATATGGCTACACCAAACTAATGTCAATATTCGCAGTTACCAACCTCTGAGCTCATTCCTAAATATGATGAAACTGATGGTGTGGGTATTTAGAGGTGCCCTGCCCCAAAATCTGAATAACATATATATATAGACACTGAACATATATATAGACATTAATACATCTAACACTGACGGCTGTCTGAGCTGCGCACACTGTTTCTTGCGGTCATGTTGAGTGTGTATCAGACATCAGGATGTATTTCAGTGTTTGTGGTCACTAACAGGGGGTACAGGAGTATTTTTGTAAACATGATCCAGAATAACTTGCCAGGTTTACTTACTCTGCAGTTGCTCAACTCTTCGGCTTTCACAATAATTGTGCCACATTTCTTCCCAGAAATGCCCCTGAAGAGACAAAAAATAAGCACCACACAGTCACCATGATGTGCTAATGGCTTAAAATGAAACGTCTTTTTTTCGTTTGACATAAAAAAATGTAAAATTCAAATGTGAAGAATCGCAGTGTGTTTTATTAATAGCCTGGTTATTTTAAGTACATTTACCAAATAATGGTATCTATTAAACACATTAGAGAAAATGCTACTCTGCTGCTGACCTACCACCTGAGGCCTGTGACAAAGGGATGTAGATGTTCATTAGCAGTTGTTTTGTGTTCACAGGAACAATATACAGACCTAATAACGGCAGTAAAGGAATCACTCACAGTTAATTAAGCACAAAGGTTCACAGAATACTGGAAAGTAATGTTTATCTGATCTCCCGGAGCAAGAACAAAGGCTGAACCAAATGAACAGGTGGAAAGGGGAAGTGAAACGGGCGGCTCGGCGTCGGTCCCGTTTGTTTTTCTTAACGCAAGCCAACAGGTTGCAGGAGAAAAGTGTTACATCAATCCATGGAAATCAGCAAAGCATTCACCTGTTCATAACCTGACCTGGAAAATGAGAAGGAAGAGAGAAAGACGAGAGAGAAACTCTGGTCTCCATGACAACCCCAACCATTAAGCTGGGCAAAGGACCCATCACAGATAATGAATATATTTCTGCATGAATATATTTCTACATTGTTGGCGTCTGGACTTGTGTTCATCCTTATAACGCAAAACCTAGACTGTCAAATTCACACGTGGCAGAGGAGTGGAGGAGTGCTTCATTTAATAATTTATTTCAAAATACAAAAAATTACATAAAACATAAGTATTAATGTAGTGTGATATCTGATACTTAATGGAATTAAACTTTCAGTTTTTTACAGTTCAGCTGACTTTATACAAGATTCGCTTAATCCTCTATTTGGGTCACCGGGGTGGGGGGTGGGAGGTCCTCCTACAATTCTCCGGTTTCCTCCCACATTACAAAAACATGGATTGCAGGTTAATGCTCTAAATTGCTCCTATATAGTGCGCATGGGTGTCTGTGTTAGTGTGTGTGCAAAGCAATAGATTGGCGCCCTCTGTGCTGGGTGCATCTGCCCAGCATCCGAAACATTCTCCTCTGGATGGGCATCAGATCCACATGACCCAAGTAGAGGATTAAGTGGAAGAAAATGATATGAGAGATATAATGGCTTTAAACAGGAAAACATGGAAATCACCCTTTTCATTAATAACCCAGTGATGTGGAAGAGAAACTCTGAAAAACACTAATTGTATATGATTTTTGCTTAGTCCTTCAGATAAACGACACGTGTCTATGTCAGTCGAGAATTTTATTTCATGTCGTCAGGCCTCTTTATGGTTATACAACTCCACATATTTTAATGTTTAGCTTTTTAACCTAATGATCTAATGTGACCCTGACAAGACCAGAAAAATGGATTAAAAACTCTGAGATTTCAGTTCTGTTCTCCACAACAGTCGCAGGACAGCGTACAGTGTACAGTATCTAAAGAGGACCCGAACACACTGTATAAAGAAGTGAGGACTTGTAAGATTTGACATTGTAAGAACTGTCATTCATCACAGGTTCTTGTTCTTTCAGGAAACCGATAGACACTTCCCAAATCCTGTACAACTTTTCTGTACACAAGACCCTATTTTTCAGAAGGTCCTAATCAAGACACATGAATTTGCAATCAGCATCTCGACAGAACGAGCTAATTAAGTACCAGAGACGCTGCGGCTGTTTTTCCAGATCATCGTGTGTGCAATTATCCCCCCCTTCATCGACACAGACCTGAATGACATCACAATTATCATTAAACTCAACCTACATGCTCGATTCGAGTGCCTCTTTCACTCACGGTCCATTCTTACTCTGTCTCTTTCTAAAAAGATGGGTATAAATAAGTGACCTTTATGATGTGGTTAAGTGTATCCCATTCACAAGTTCACAGTAGACCTGATTTAATAGCCACCGGCCTTGACAAATAACACCGCCTGAGCTGTATTAGCTGACTAATCAAGCCGAGGGTTTCTCATTGATTCCTGTAGTGCTGGTTTTGCCGTTTACAGAGCACTACCGCTTTCACAGGTTTAACCTTTATTGGCACTTTGAACTACTAAAGAAAGTGCATTAAATCTGCTGAATGGAGATTAAATGAAAAGGCAGCGAAACCCTGGACTTCAAACTGGAAAAAAAAAAAAAAAAAAACCTAATGATTTGTCGCTTGTACTGAACAATGGTGAAAAGAAACACATCAATTTCCAATCAAATAATAATGTTCATTTCATTCCAAAGGAATCGAGGCTCTAGCTTCACATCCTGGTGAAACACTAAGGCTGAATAACGAGGACTAATCAGCGTCACATTGGCTTCTTCTTTTAGTGTTCAGGATTATAACACTGAGAGAAAAAGCATTAGTGTAAAACGTGATATACAAATAAATAAATGTGAATTTAAAGTCTCTAAACAGGTTGGCTTTAAATAGAACAGATGGAATATTTTTAGCACTGATTGACGTCTTGTGTAAATGAAAAAAAGAACGACACACAAGAAGCCGTCGCCGCCGCCGCCGCTGCCGGCCACGTGTCTGATTCTGCAACGCTGATGCGCTTTGTAAAATCAGATGAGATGGTTGTTATGTTGTCATTGTTCAGCGCTATGTGAAAAGGAAATGGCATCAGGACCACACATATACAGTTGTGATCAAATTTATTCAACCCCCACTGAAATGGGCCAGTTTGACATCATTTCAGTCATCTTATTTACAATTATATCAAAGACCTTATAAATTAGACAAATATAACATAATATATGGAATAACCACAAATGTCTTTACTGTGCTCACATCATTATCAGTTTTATTCAACCCCCTTTGAGGTTCTCATTATTTTTGATTGCTACTTCCAGCAACATTTCATGCTTCGGATCATCGTCTTTCTCCCAAGCCACAGGTTTGTGAGACTCCATATTTTCCTCCAAGATCTCCTGGTACTGAAGATCACAAGTTAGCCCATTCTTCATGGGCAAAAGCCTCCAGTTCAGTCACATTCTTAGGCTTGCGCACTGCAACTGCCTTCTTTAGGTCCCACCAGAGGTTCCTTAATTTAAGTATGGCCAATTTGGAGCCTTTCATGTTCACATTGTTGGAAGGTCCAACGTAAGTGTGTTCATGGTACCCTGCACACGTTGAAGCTTAAAAAACCTTTAGTCCCAAACAGTTCTAATTTAGTTTCATCTGACCACAGTACACTGTTGGTGTTGACTTTTGGCACCGTACATAATCATGACCTGAATACAAAAATTGTGTTTTTTTTAATTCTGAAAGCTTCACAACACAACACTCCACCCTTGCATGTACACATTTAGCAAAGCTTTACTTGATTTTTTACATAAACATAAATAAAGAAGTAAAAATAACTCTATGCATTTAATCATGCACACACACACACACACACACACACACAAACAATCCCCTGACAGCGCTTCTGAAAGCTTCACAACACAACACTCCACCCTTGCATGTACACATTTAGCAAAGCTTTATTTTTTACATAAACATAAATAAAGAAGTAAATTTTTTCTATGCTTTCATTTTAAAGTATAATTTGGACACTTAAGTGTGTAATATTAATAAAACCTTTAGCCTGTTGGTGTTCACCGTACATAATCATGACCTGAATACAAAAATTGTGTTTTTTTTTTTTTTTAATTCTGAAAATAGCACAACTGAGACATGCTGAGGGACTTCTTGCTCTATCCCCCGTAACTCATGCTCCTGAATACAGGCTGCTGTGCTGATTAAACTGTATAATTTTCTGTAATTAACAGTCATTAGGGTTGTTAAAGGTGCCCCCCATCAGGGTGGAGATGCAGGTGTGCCACGTGTGCGCCGTAGCCAAATATGCCAAAAAGCCAAATGTTGTTTGTTGGAAACTCCAACCAGATCAGGATTCGAACCTGGATCATATGGATGCCATCAATCCCCTAAATAACACCTGCTCGTAGTGATGCCTTGGGGTCCTGACCATTTAAACAGGGGACTAACAGAGCAAGTTATAATATTTCGTAATTATAAAACTACAAAATGCATTTACACTTCGGTGCAAAAAGGGTTTTTCTCTGCTCTGCTCTTCCTTTATGTTACAATAGATGGTTCTACCACTTGTCTTTTTGGCCAGATGCATAAATCATACTGTATGTGTGACTACCTCAAGATTATAATTTGTACTTAACCAAAATAGAAGACATTGAAATCTCCATTTCTACCAAACAAGCAATGGAAACTCTAAAAGGCCATTAGCAATGGATTTGATTAAGCACTCAGTAAACAGAACACCATTAAATCAGACTCAGCTGCCATTCATTATACAATATGGATAGTATGGAATCGATCCAAAAGGATTGATTTACGGAAGCTGGACAGAGGTAGTCCTCAGATAAGCAAATGCAGTCTATGATTTAAAACAGATAAAAAAAAAAAGGCCGCCTGATGCCTTTATACAACACAGGTACACATTTACACAGAACAATCACACAATTAACCCCAAACATAACCTATTTTCTGAAGTGGTTCAGAGCAAAAGTTTGACATAGAGCACATATGAGTTTATTATTAACATCCAGTAACTGACTTAGGCAAACTACAATGACAAAGTAGCACAAGTCTGCAGATCCATCTCTGATTTTAAAGACGTATAACATATAATATAACATATATCATAAATATAAGATGTAAAACATCATCAGTTTTTATAAAAAACATGAACAGGCCTCACTACAAACCCTACTGACGCCCATCGGGATACGCTGATATATCAATAGTGATGTAGACCTCATCCTCAAACACATGGACCTGACCTCAATAATGCTTTATTGATTAAATGGGAGCAAATTCCCACAGACACTTTCCTAAAATCATGTGAAGAAGCTTGTCTGAGGACTGAAGGCTATAACTGGACGTAACTACTGCACAACTTTGGCTGTAAGAAATAATATAACTAATGAATTTTTTATTAATAATGCAAATGTTATAATAATAATAATAATAATAATAATAATAATAATAATAATAATATTATACTGTTGGCCAAATAAAAACCTGTGGTTGAACCAAAGAGGTGAGTCCACAGGAGAGGAGTTAAAGCCTGGGAGGATGTGGATACTCGGCAGCGCTCTTACATTCTTTAATCCACTCACCATAAAGCTTTACAGCAGACTCAAAGTTCCACTACACAAGGCACCGCTGTGAGGGAGCCAACAAGCGGCTGATTCAAATCCACACACATCTATTTTTTATTTTTACAATGGATGTAAATGATGTCTGAATTGTATGCTTTTTGAATACGGTCCAAAATTTAAACCAATGGCACTGATGAATGCAT
This sequence comes from Corydoras sp. C115, assembly GCA_019802505.1. Lineage (NCBI taxonomy): Eukaryota > Metazoa > Chordata > Actinopteri > Siluriformes > Callichthyidae > Corydoras > Corydoras sp. C115. The sequence goes on along the minus strand of JAFMOC010000017.1, from coordinate 1,085,419 downwards.
CAACAAGACCAACTGATCAAAATCAAAATGATTTTCATGTGTGTTAATGAAAAGCAGGTCTTTTTGTACTTTTTTTTTTTTTTTTTTTTTTACCAACAACATGTTCTTGGTTTCTACATCGGAGTTCATCTTTTCTTCAGTAATGCTTAATGTAGGTCCTACCAGGAAACTGAATTTAGAGTTCATTCCAACAGTCTGATTCAGTTAACATTGACGTTTTATAATGTTTCTCACTGAATACAAAGTTAGAAAGCACTTAATGGACCAACTGAAGCAATTTGTCCTAAAGTACTGAATCATTATAGCCCTTTTTAAGCACTTCACTCTGTGAGCTGATGTTCTGATGATCTCTGTGATCATTTACAATTCAGTTAGTACAGCATGGGTTCTAAAGCAAACTCTCCACTAAAAAAAAAAAGAAGGTATTTAAGCCTTTTCACAACAAATGCAACTGTGAGTCAAGATCAGACTACATTTAGTGTGAACCATCATCTCTGAATCTCATGTAATGGGAGGGGGGGGTTTACACCCAGGACAGATACACCCAGGACAGGGTGCCAGTCCATCGCAGGGCCTCTGTGTACTTTGTTTTTTCATCAGCAAACCAGTAGATTTAAAAGTAGTTTTTAATACAATTCTGTGTCAATTTACTTAAGTGGGACATAATTGCAATAATACTAAGTGATAAGAGCCTAAACTCAGGGACTGAGCAGCCTTTAACAAGCAGACTTGAAATAACGAGCAGGCAAACAGCTCATTAGTGAGTTTGAACTTCGCTCGCTGTCTCTGTTATCCATGTGGGAATGCTCTCACTTTTACACATAGACATGCGCGTGCACACACACACACACACACACACACACACACACACACACACACTCTCTCTCTCTCTTTCACACACACACTCAACAGTATCCTCTTACATAACACTGCTGCACCTCGATTCTCCATCAACTGTCTCATTCACTAAACATGTTCTCACTATAATTAAATCATGTAAAGATTCACTGGATGTTTAAAAAAGATGATTTCCAAGTCCAGCTCTCGAGCTAAAATGTCAGATCCTGTATTCTGAAGTTCCTACATTGTGTGAACTGATACAGCAGTGAATTATTACAGCGGTGAATTTCCAAATTCATGTCATTTTAACCAATATTGATGTTCCACCTCAGTGTGCAGACTGAGCTCAGGTTCTTTTCAGTTTAATGAGGCTCGGTTCTCTTACTAGCTGCTTTCCTGATGCATGAACTTTACAAAGCGTGCAGTTAAATCTGCAAAAGAACATAATTAAATTCTGCTTCCAAGAAAAGAGTTTATACCAACGTTTTGACTAAGTATTATTTTGAAAAACTCCAGATGACTGAGGTTTAAGCTTCTTTTCTTAGATAAAAAAAAAAGAAAAGAAAAAATAAAACAAAATTATATATATATATATATATATATATATATATATATATATATATATATATATATATATATATATATATATATTTTTTTTTTTTTTTTTTTTTTTTACATAAATTTTATTTATATATTTTTTATATAAATAGTTAAAAAATTATATATTTTACGTTATATCCATTTTGCAGTGATGCTTACTAGACCAACAAAATCAACATGTTCCCCCCGTCATTCCTTAATATTTCATTACAGGTCAGAGGGAGAGTTTAAGTCGACTTTACTGAAAATGAAAAGCACTGTGCCCTGAGGTAAATTCTGCTGCCATGGTGCCACAATTTGCACCGCAGCCGTTCTCCTTCCCCTTCAGGCATTTTATGAGCCGCAGCTGATTCCGTATTTAAAAAAAAACAACATTAATGTGAACTTTAATTGGTTGGTTACAGCATCTTACCCAAGCGGTTTCTCAAGCCGACTCCCCAGGGAGCCCACGACCTCCCCCAGAGTGCAGTACGCCTGACCGAGGAAGTCCTGCAAAGAGCGGGGGAAGAAGAAATCAGGAAATCAATAAACAACAGACATCAAAGAATACATTTTGCTTCAAATGATGGCACGCCGGACTAGTGGTTTCATGGAAATCATGTTCGCCTCTCAGCGCTGGGGATCCAGGTTGAATCTTGATCTAGGCGGAGTTTCCATGTTCTCTCCATGTCTGCATGGGTTTCGCCCATTTCACTTCTACATGTTTAAAGGGGTCGAGGTTCGTGTTGGCAACAACACATTTAAAACCTTTATGTTTTAACACACAAAACGTATAGAACAGCTGTAAGCAGAAATACTGTACACACGCTAACAATCTGCAAAAAGACCGTCTACAGTAAAGTGCAAAGAACAAGAACTGCAGGAAACAGCAGAAACAAACGAGACCTATTAGTGTGTTCAGTTCTAACAGTCATTACAGTTGCTGCAGTTTTCTTTTATTTCCCATAATGTGATCCGAGGAATGCAGGGAGCACATGTCCTCTCACCTCTGATCTACCAGCTAAAGCTTTAATCCCACTCAGTGCGAAGGGGATCAACGAGAAACGCGACCAGCTCTGCTACTGTCTCCTTAATGAGCTCTCGCTGACTGGAAGTGCTTGATAGGACACGGAAGTGTGCGACTGCAACAGCCGAGGTTCCGTTCCAACCGAGTTGGCTAATGGAACTGGTATAGTTTTGCAAACTTTTCTCGCGAAGTGTGGATAAAAATATAAACCACACGGACAAAAGTATCTGACTATACAGTACCAGTCCAAAGTTTGGACACCTCCACTCGTTCTTGCTCTATTATTTATTTCCTCCACTTACCATATAGATGGACTTTGTAGTTTTATAATTACAGACTCTAGTCCCCTGTTGGTTCTCTGTATTCTCAGTATGTATTAACACCGTATGTACTGTAGTCCTCACACAGATGGACTACAGTCTGGAATTGTAGCACTACAAAGTCCATCTTTACAGGACGTGGAACTAAGAACATGGAGAACAGGTGGAGCACAAAGGGACGTGTTCAAACTTTTGACTGGTTCTGTATCACTGTATACCTTTGTACTTTGAAGGCTGAACTGAAGTGGAACATGTTGGTACCTGTGTTTTAAACGTCTTATTGCTGGTAGCTGACATTTTTAATGAAACAATAATCAGATTGAACTGAATTATGTATTAATTAAATTATTCATCTGAATTTAAGAGAATGTAGTGTGGTTCTAATTCATGTCTCTGACAGTGAACATGCTTTCTTTTATATAATACAACTTGAATAAAAATAAAACAAGCAGGTCCATCTCTCTTTGGAACTGAGGAGTTAAAACCTATTTCCACTCTCTTTTTTCCAAACTGTGTTTAATTCTCACATGCTCACTGCGACCCCAAAATCCCTCAACCCTAAACGAACACCTGCAGTAGGATAGCAGTGGGATTAACCTGAACAAGGATTCGTGATAGATTAGTGACCGGATAAGCGGATCCCCCTGCCTGGTTCAGAGACCACGGCTGATGGCGTCATCGTTCCTACAGTGAGGACAATGAGAGACAGCAGAACTGGGAAGTGGCTTTAGATTTGTATCATCGCTGGAGAAAGGCTGTTTGGGGCCTTGAGCCCCAAGTGAGGTTTGTGGGAATGTTTTCAACCACTCATCAGTGCTCGCTGAGTGTATGAGTGCGAGTCTGTGCCTCCAGGGGTAAACAGTGGCAGCACACATGCACAGGAGCCCTGTTTGGGAGACACCAGTGAACGGAGGAGTTAATGATGTAGCGGCAGTAAAAGAGTCTCGGCAGAACATAATGCTGAGAGGAAGAGGTGGAGGACCGGTGGAACAGATGCACATGCTAAAGCAGATGTGAGTTGCAGCAGTTTAACACTTAAATTCCCATCTTTCCTTACGAGTAACATGCAGCAGGAAACTAAAGCTCTAAAACTCACTCATTTCAAATTATTATTATTTTTTTTTTTTATAATTTTTTTATTTTTTTGAATTGTGGTCACTTTGTTTGTTCATTTCATTTATTCCGGCTTCTTCTCCATTTCATTATCCTTCCTTTTTTCCTCGTTTCCTTCCTTGAGTTTGATTAAAGCAAAATGTTACTTATATGATTTTACACGACATTAAGTTTTTCACTGAAGTAATTAATATGTATCGTTCTGCGACATATTTAGTTGAAACTCCAGCGTCTGATTGCGGCTGATGCTGATGAAATAAATGTATATTTGTTTGAATTTTGTTTATCCATGATCACAGCCTGCACCGAGCTCTTGTGTCAAGAGCTGCTCTCAATCATAAACACCATCGTTTGGCTTAAATGCTGCCACTTACTCAGCGAGCGTGCACAAAGTGAACCCACTGAATCTGATTATGTCTGTCAGCAGATAATTTGTATTCCCCGAGGAACTGCTATGGGATCCCAACTAGAAAGAAAACTCCTGCTTTCAATCACTGTATTGAAATCGTGGAGACGAGGAGTGCACAACAGAGATAATGAGCAGCGAGACATCCCCCGGGTCTCTGTTTCTCTGCAGGCATTCGAACCTGTGAGGTACAGCAGCAGAGGTCGATACAGAAGAGTTGTTTTTGTGTGAAGCTTCAGCAAAAGGCAGTCTTTCAAATATCTATTCAGATCAGTGGTGTAGTTCCTCGAAACAGAACATCAGACTCCTAACATAATAAAATACCGCAGCTGTTTACATTCAGTCCTGACCAGCTCTTACGGAACCGAAGGAGGAAACCGAAGAGAACCATGATTTCACAAGTAAACAACACATTCTTCTCCAGAACTAAGAATATAAACACATGTATGTGTGGGCAGTGTGTCTGTGTGTGTGTGTGTATGTATACAAAAGATGGTGAGGCAAAGACAAATATACATTATTATAATCTGCACAAAACACAAATCCAGGTCTGAATCCCAATCAAGGTTAATTGGCTGCTCTGAATTGCCCACATAAAGTGTGTGTCTGTGTGTATGTGAGTGTGTGTGCCCAGTGATTTGCACCCTGTCCTGGGTGTATCTGTCCAGCGCCCAAAACGTTCTCCGCTGGATGGGCGTGGGAACCCCCCCTCAACACCTGCGTCCATAGTAGAGGATTAAGTGGAAGATAATGGATGGATGATCTACACGTGACCAGATAAACTACTCTAACTATTTATTTAGTTGGGGAACATGACATTTTAATAAAATTTTATTTATGTATCCTCAGTTTGGTAAGTTCTATGTCTAAATATCATATAAATAAATAGAAAAATCAGTCTGTACTCACATGTTTAGAAAGGTTGGTGCTCTTGGAATCCACATCATACCTGCAGAATAACAAAAGAATCTCTATTATCTCTATAATATTTCATATCAAAGACAATAATGCAGCTGAACAGACTGTGAGCAAAAAGAGCTTTTCTTTAAAGTTGAAGAGCATCAAGAGAAGAACAAAAGAACAGGCTGATCATCTCGTATTTTTAGACAGACCATTAGTTGCGTGATGATTCATTGGTGCTTAATACCTGAAGAGACAATCTCCATATGTCAGAGTTCATCCTCTTAAGATACACACGGCTGACCTCACCGGCTCTCATAATTCAGCTCAAAAGTACCCCGAGCAATTCTGCACTTCAGAACACTGAAGACTTGACGCATCCTCAGCTGCTGAGAGTTACGTATCACAGCTCACAGATTTCCACCGACAGAAAAATAAAAAAAAAGGCTCTGGAATGATAATGCGCGTCACAGGATAAACTATGGGATCATTAAAGGATGTAAAACATCCAGTCTGAGTGGGATGACTGCTTCAGAAATAACAAGCTGGGAACTCATTGTCATTACTGCTGCACGTCAGTGGCTCTGAGATAAAAGAGCTTTCCTCCCTCTCCCACAGCAGCTTCTCCGATCGAGATACGGTCTGTCATTTGCTTTTAAACATTCCTCTCGTCCTCTCCTCTGAGTCTCGAATCAGGAGTAGGCAAAATATTCAATGTTAGCAAAATAACATAACATTTCCCCAAATCATTTCCTTATGTTTTTATGTATTTTTATGTTATTATCTGATAGCATGTCAGCCTCCTGTGGCTCAGAAGCACTATTTAAAACTAATATAATATAATTCTCTTGTTACGATCAAATCTTCATCTCATCTCAATGTGCTCAGGTTAATCCTCTACTATGGTCCCATTGTAACCTTTTTGCGAGCTGGGCAGACATCCAGGAGGGGGCGCCAATCCGGGCACACACTCACACTTACAGACACATACACACTATATAGGGGCAATTTAGAGAAGCCAATACACCTTGATTCCATGTTTTTGGACTGTGGGAGGAAACCCACACGGACACGAGGAGAACATGGAAACTCCACCCAGATTGGGATTCAAACCTGGACCCCAGTGCAGAGAGGCAGACGTGCTAAAATCTTATGTTTTGTCAAAATTTAGCACCTGGAGGTCGTCATTACTACATTCATTCATTCATTCATTCATTATCTCCCGCTTTATCCTCTATTAGGGTTGCGGTGGGGTTCCCCATGCCCATCCAGGGGAGAACGTTTTTTGGGCGCTGGGCAGATAGACCCAGGACGGGGCGCCAATCCATCGCTGGGCACACACTCACTCACACAGACACACTCTATATGGGGCAATTTTGAGACTTCAATTAACTTGATCCATGTTTTTTGGACTGTGGGAGGAAACCGGAGAACCCGGAGGAAACCCACGCAGACACGGGGAGAACATGGAAACTCCACCCAGATGGGGATTCGAACCGGGAATCCCTAATGCTGAGAGGCGAACGTGCTAAGCCACCGTGCCGCCCGTCATTACTACAGTTTTACATTTTTTATATTATTATTAAAGCACAGTAGGTGAGGGTATGAGGATGAGGAGGGGAAAGAACTGATATGTTGTGGTGGAGGATCAGCGTCAGGGAAAAAGAGTCGAGAGGAAATGACCACAGTTCAGCGTGAAAAACATTCCGATTAATAACGGCCCGTTTTCTTCTCCGTTAGTCTGAGTGAGCAAAAGGGAAATGCATCGTAATCAGGGATTTACTTAAGGAGCCAGGAAATACAGCATGGGTTGTTCCATCTCATTATGCCACACACTGTAATGCCTCATATTACTGGCAGACCCAAAGCAAAGCACCCATTCGTTCCAGCACACAGATGTACACACACTTCAAATCTGGAACACTCTCCTCCCCTGTGAACATAGTTTTACTCGATGAGGACAATGAATTTAGTATTTAAAGGGTGGAGGAAAAAGTGACACACACACACAAACTCGAACACTATAAACACACAGAATTTTAAACCAACTGAAGCCACGCCCAATCTATTTATAAGTAGAGGAATATTAGGTGTATTACAGTAATCTGCACTGCCGCAGTCACGAAGTCGAGCCATTTATTCAAAACACCAGGTAGTCCAAAAACATCTGCCTCATCTCAATAGCCCATCAGAAAATCTGTGCCTGGTAAGAAAAATACACGACGGCACGTCTCGTATAAGAACGTGAGAAGCAGGTGGTCCCCGTGGTGTTCTGTGTTCTGACAGTGGAACACAGGTATCACAACAGAAAGCTAATGGAACTGTGCAGTGAGCCGGCGTCATTCTGACATCCATCAAAACATTTAACATGACGAGATTATAATTAATGGATTAAAAAGATCTGCTGTCATCGTGTAAATGTTTACCTTCACCATTCAGCCCAATGTATCTGACACATCTGGATTTCAGGATTTGGGCTGGACCAGCGGTCCACCAGGCGGTCAGCTTGTGCACCACCATGTGCAACAGCCTTTTAGGTTCTAACCTGCCATAAGCAACACAAGCTGACTCCTCCCTGCTGCCAACCATCGTGAAGCAATGACAGTGTATGATATGACATTACGTGATTCAAGGACCCAGCGAATACATTATGTTCCATCTGTACAGTGCTGTTTGTTTGTTATCAGCACGTTTAGGATATTGAAATGGCAGGACTTGCTCGGTGTACATTGTTTTAATCAGGTTATAGAAGATTACACTTCTTACACACCGTATTTTCTCCGGTGATGTTTCAAACAGACAGTGCAGACTGTACTCTTCAGGAATATTTTGTCTTTCATTGTTCAATACGGGGCATTCCACTAGGATTTGTTTAACTGAGAGTGTGGTTGACATGGTTGGCAGGTTGGTGCATTTCTCTTTGTGAGGAGGTGCTTGTGTGTAAGCCCAGTATGTCCAAAAATGACTTTTTGTTCACTTTCATATGTAGTGCATTGTCCATTAGGTTTTAATGTACATAAGAATCTTTGGTAGAGCATCTGTGAGGAGGATGCTTTGAGTAGTGCCATCTGTACAGTGATACTTTTTCTTATAAACCCCACAACGCATCATGATTCATACTGTACACACAGTGTTTACTACTCTACTAACAGTCAGTTTCTCTGATTACACCTCGTATAGATGACATTGTGACGTAAATTGTCTTCTGCCAGCTGAGTACATTAAAACTTTTCCTGTGTAGCTTTCTGAGAAAAAACAACACACAACTTTGTTTTGTGAATTTTTGCCAAACTGTTTTACACCGGTTTGTTGATACAGGTGTAAAAGAAAATGATAAGAGTCTCACTGGAGACGCAGACAGAAGGAACGAAACCGCAGCCGGTGCAGCCATCACGGCAGATTGGAGTGTGGTCTGCTGTCCTCCCACACACTCGGCCGAGCCCCCAGGGAAAGACACCCACCCACACGTCCACACACACCCCTGCACATGCACAAACAGCTCAGCTCCCCGTTTACACTCTCTTTGCTGCACAGTCCACATTAGTGTTCATGTACTGTGAGCTATTAATAGCTCTACACTTGCTGCTGCCATTCAGCTGCCTGCACATGCCACATGCAAGTGGCCTAAGTTTAGTAATGTCTGTTACAAAAACACTGTGGCGTGACTGTGTGTGAATAAATGGATTGTTTCCATTTACCTGATCTGCCCCAGAGGTATCCATTATATACATCATACTGTATATCACTCCATTATACTGTATTTTCTGTCCCCCTCCCCCACTACCACCAACATGCACACAAACACTACAATACTTACAAATCAAATCGCACGTTCTGCCGTTCTTCAAAGAAGTAGTCCAGAATAAACTTGCGCACAAAGTCTGGGTTGAGGGTGTTATCGATGACCTCCGTCCTCCCATACTGAAGAAGTGGACCAACATGGACAGTCAGTAACCGTACCACCAGTCTATTAACATTTGTTAATCTCATTACAAAGCACTCTTGCTGGACAGCCAGAGCTGATTTGATTGCTTTTAATGATTGCATACATGTTTCGCTTGCCATTAACATCCAATGGGCACCAAAGTGGCAAATTAGCCTGGCAGTGATGCACCGAGATTTAAGCCAACTCGGCACACTGAATATAAAAATTTATGTTTATTAGAAATAACACTTTGAAAGTACAAAGTGCTAAAGCTTTTCAAAAAAGCTTGTGCTCTATGAGGAAAATTTTAAACATCACAAAATGCACAACACAACAAACCCTAACCAAGAGGTTTTTATAAGAAGAAAAATGTTTTAAAAATTACTCTATTATCTGTTTCATATTTAAAGTATTTAAATCAAACCTCATGACCAAACAGATGTCTATTGTAAATTGAAAGGTATGACACAAATTGTGATGAAAACACTATGTGTAAGTGCTTGTTTTAACATTTTCAATGGTTACAAAAGCTCTACTGTCCCTGATTATAGGAGACTACATGGCATTTTGAAATCTTTTGCATTAACATGTTACACAGACACACAGCCTACTATTGATGTTCAGCTAATGTATGACTTTCTATTCCTTTTATTTAAGGAGCCTACAGTTCATGCATCTACATGTCTATTTATAGTTCGGTTACAAGGTGAATTCAAAACAAAAAAATGGTAAGATCATAAATATCATAATAGCAAAAAATAAAAAAATACAAAAAAAACATTGATATTAGAAAATTGTAATAATAATAAAAAAAAAAAAAATCACAAAGAGCTGACACTCACCTCTCTCCACTCCTTGTTTCCAATGCCTTGTGTGTACAGCACACAGACTGAAAAGAGACAAAAGTAAAATAGGAAAACAGAAGATTTACTCCTAATTATCCTGATAACTGAACATAATATCATTATTAGTATTATAATTATTATTAAACAGTGGAATAAATCATAAAAGCAATATTAATAATTACTATTTCAGAACAGTCTGAAGTCTGTTGTGCACATGATGTCAATAACAGTGTGTTGATTTGATTTACACTAAAACAAAGATGTGAAAACAGTTTTTGTGTGAAAAAGATAGGGTTCCTGAGGGGCCCCTCATGGTTCAATCATCATGCCAACCATGAAAACTCGTATGGCATTATGAGGTAATTTATCCTGTCGCTCAAAACTTCATTAGTAACACTGGGAAAATGTGGGCCCCTCGGCATCTGATTGGCTACTGAAGTGCATAATTGTTTGTTTTGTTTTTTATTTATTAGCAATACCAACAAGAACAACATTAATAATAATAACAATAATAATAATAATAATAATAATAATAATAATAATAACAGTTACATAATAGGAGATGTATTTCTTTAGATTTTTTTTTATTGTTTTGTCAATGAAAATTAATTAAACCACATTAATAATATTTCTGTATTTTGTTGGTAAAGAACACCTTTAAAAGATGAAAATAAAGTGATATGAATTATTAAGTCAAGGCTGGCCAAATTATACTATTTATTTAGCTACCCTGTCGTAAGATAAAAGCTAGTTTTATATGAATTATCCAATAAAACCAGTGTAAATAAAACTCTCTATTTAGGAACTGAAATAATCACATTGTCTTTAATACTCTCATGGAGTTGCTGACCAGAAGAACCTGCTAATGTTAAGAGACTGGACAAACAACACTCAGCAATAGTGAGGCCTGGACTCAGCACAAGTGCTCCCTCATATCATTGTACATCCACCAACCTCACGCTGATGGAGAGACTCTTTCAGAATGCACGATCTGTCCGACGATATTTATATTATACATGAAACATAGGAACCGGATATGTTCTCCGTACATCCCCGCACCCTGATTACTTTATGAGAATTGATCTTTTGCGCTCCATCTGTCTGTATTTGCTTACATTTGCGATACACAGTATGCTTATACAGATGGAAACCACCAGATTTTGAATTGGCTGCAATACTGTGAAAAATAAAAAACGAGCCGGACTGTTTTGCTTGAATCCCTGAAGTCAATCATTTCAGATTTCATGCTAAGTAGCAATTCAGAACACGTCTATTAGCATAATGAACATGTTGTGAATATTAAGGAGGATGAGTCCACTGACAGTGACCTATGACAAACCAGTGAAGGCATGCAAATGAGTGATGAACCATTAATAACGGGGATATCATGCCCGCATGCAAATTAGCAGGGTTCCCCTGCAGGCCGTGAGACACCCACAGTTTAAGCAGCGTCCATAAAACTTGCAAACATCATGCTAACACACACACAAACACACACACACACACACACACACACACACACACACACACACAGTGAGAAAGAGAGAAAGAGAGAAAAACAGAAAGCATTTGTTGTTGGTCAGAGAGCTGCATGAGGGGGAATCATACAGCAGCTGACAGGAGCAGGAGAAGGAAGCAAGATAATAAATTAGCCTCCTAATTACCAGAACAAGATTCTCACAGTAAACAGAATGAGGACAGATTTAACAATCCTTATATTTTAAAGATTTAAAGTAAGTAAATAAACAGGAGAACCTGCTACAGGACAGAAGACCTGCAGCTGAACAGAAGAGCTATAAACATGCTATAATAAGTACGACACAAATCAGGAGGAACTCAGTAAGGACGCATTATTAAAGGGTCCTATAAACATGTGTGGGCAGCAGTATTGAGAATGCATTCAGGTGTTACATTCCACATACAAACGATGAGACAATTAATCGTTTTTTGCAATTAATCGTGATTCAAAATGTTACAATTACTTTATTATGAGAGAGATTCAAAATCGTCATGACGACATAAGTGGCTCAATTCTTATGTGGAACAAAAATAAAGTTACACTTGAGCACACTTGTCTGTTTAATTTGTATCTAGTTTTCTTTTAAATGGATATGAATATGTACTTTAAGGGACACAGATTTTTCTTCTATTATTTTTTTCTCACACACCTATTGGATATTTATATATTAATATAATATAATATTAATCTAATAACAAAGTTGTTGTTTTTTATTATTGCATAATAATTGTATAATCGTGATTTTTTGTAATCTGTAATCTGTAATTGTCTCATCCCTACTAAAAGCATTACAACCCAAGCAATAGCATGCTTCTGATATTGTGGAAACAGTTTGGGGAAGGACCTTTTCCGCATGACAGTGCAGGCAGGAAGGCACATTAAAGGCGCATGGTTGGGTGAGTCTGGTGTGAAAAAAAACGAGAAAATCCTTACAGCCACACACTTTAAATCTTATAGAAAACCTTTTTAAAAGTTTGAAGACTGTGGATGTAACATAAAGGAGTCCCAATACATGTATCCATTTAATATAATATAATGTAATGTAATATAGTATGATATAATATACTGTGTTACTGTGTGTGGAAAATAAATAAATAAATAAATAAATAAAATGAAACAAAAAAGAAACACTTACAGAAATTCAGAAAAGGTTACTGGAATACATGCATATGCCAGAGAGGACAGACAGCAAAACAAATGGTCTGAAAGGGAAAGAAAACAGAAAAAAGGGCAGAAAAAGAGAAAAGCACCATGAGGCATTCCATCAAACAAAAGCCAAACACAACAGACAACGACGAGGCACGAGTGAGAGAGCAGGTCAGAGACTTCCCAAAGATCTTAGCTTTCATTTAAAGCCAAAGGCGGAAGCTGAATGTCTCAAACCTTTCACAGATCTGGACAAGTATCTGGATTAAGGCCACAGCGAAAATAGCAGTCATAACTACCATACACACAGAACTGCTCATTTAGACGGTATGTTCTGACTGAATGATCTGAGAAGTCTGAATGGAAAAGCTTTTAGATAAAGAATAAAAAAAAATCGTCCACATCAATTACCCACAGTGTTAAATCCACTGACAGACTTATCGATTACAGATCAAGTTTGTGGAAAAGCCATGTTTTCTTACTGCAGGTTCTATCAGGGTCCATTTGTTCTGTTCTTGGCTGGGCAAATGTCACAGTAAAATGACCGCCCACTTTGTTTCTATATCTGCACTCTTCACCACATGCAGATCAGGATTAGTCACTTCACCAAATTAAAGTAGAGATGCACAAAGACACTTATGACTCACTCAGAGATTACATAACTTTATTTTCTCCTACAGACTTCAGAACAGGTGATGTCAGGTTCTTCTGATGTCATGTATAGTGTCAGGTATTGGGCTGCATTTTTAGGTTCTACACTCAAATGTACAACTTCATCAGTTGATACCTACTGAAGGGCATCGAGTACATGGTGAGGGGGGAGTGAGGTGATGACAAGACCTTTTGCTTTAACAATTCACAGATTTACAAAGTAACAAACAATGCCCCCTTTTTGCTCCACTTACTGTCCATGTTCTCAGTTCCACTTACAGTAAAGATGGACTATGTACACAATACTGTGTACGTCCCCTTGACTCTGTTCTAATGGTCAGGGCCCCAACAGTACCACCACAGAGCAGGGGTTATTTGGCTGGTGCATGATTCCTATCCCAGCAGTGTCACTGACGTTGAGAAATGAAACTACAGCAGCACTGCTGCACTATACCCCCCCCCATCACCACATCAGTTTCACTGCAGAACTGACAATAAACAATCCACCACCCAAATGATACCTGTTCTGTGATGCTCCTGACCAACAGAGAACAGAGAACCAACAGGGGATCAACAACAACAAAGAAGAAACTTTTGACTGGAATTGTATATATAATGAGTAAAATTTTACGCAGACTGATAACAGAGGTGAAACGTAACCTTACTTGGATCGGATTTGGAGAAGGTGTCTCTGTCGAGAAGGTTCCTGTAAAAGACGAGACAAAAGAACAGTGTATTAAATGAGTGTGTGGATGCGAGGAGAACACGCTACACATGTCAGCAGTCCGACTCCATGACTGATAAAGTGTCGGTGAACGTCTGCGCACTGTATTTATCATTTGTCTCTTGGCCTTCACAATCTAATTACCTGAAAGTGGGACAGGTGGGAACCGGCGTGAAACGCAAAATGACAGCCTTCCGTTCCCCACCGCACACACTTAGTCATAGACCACACACACACATTTCTGAATGTGAGCACACAGATTCAGTACCATGAGCACAAGCACTCACACACATCTGAGGACAGCTGTCAAAGCAGACAGTATTTGCAGAAGTCACGCGCATTGTTTGAAAAGCACCTGTTTCTTGCTTGTTAGTGGTTAGAGGCAAACGTGCCAACCACTAAGCCACTGTGCCACCACAAGTTATACATATACAACATACATAAATAACATTTAATATTGTTTTTTCTACATGAATAGAAGGTTCTTTACTGTCCCTTTAGGCATGAAGATAGACTGTTCAGTATAATAGCAATGAGCATTGCAATGCACCTTGTGCAGGGTGTACTATAGGACCCTTAGAGTTTTGCTCCATATTGTGACTAATAAGTTAGTATGGTTTGTGTAAGAAACACTGACGCTTCATTCAGCTGGAACAGAAGCAGGTTCTGAAGCTCAGAGAACAGTGTCAGATTCTCATGGAGCTACAGGCCGCGGTGCAGAATTAGCTGCTACAGCGGAACTCCAACCCGGTGAGAGTGCAGCGTTTCAGCCGTGTGTGTGTTTGCACATGAGGCTTTCATGCTTGCAGGCTTCAGGCTCTGTGGGAGGAAAGATGGTGACTAATTGAGGAGACAGAGATCTCTGTTTCACCATGAGTTAGTCTGAGCAGGGTGAGTACAGCCATCACACATCTCTCCCTTCACTCAACATGCTTTCAATCAGGATGACTGTCACCAAATAAGGTGTTTAAAATGAAATGGTGGAAATGTTATGTACATTTAAATAGCAAGAACATGTCCTTTCTCCATTGGCGCCGCTGTCTGAGTTGATCTGTTAGAAGTCGAAGGACACAGAGCCAAACCGCACCCGCAAAACGTGCCAATCAACAACACCTTTAATGAGTTCACCTCCATGCTTCTGCACTCATCGTTTATGTCATCTGTTTTATATAGATGCATTCTACTGTGAAACTAATGTGGTAGTGTGTGTTTCAGTGGAACGACTGATTCAGACATTTTAAACACCTCAGTGAAGACTGAGGAAAATTTTCCGAAATGAGGTACTGGAAGCAGTCTGAAGAATAAATCTATTCATTTGAGGTTTAAAAGGTGAGGTGACATTGGCAGGTTCTCAACACAGCATATTGTCTCACATCATTCTAAAACACCTGGTAATTTAAATGGATATGGCCGGCCTACGTGAGCTGATATCTAAATTAAACCAATCCAAATCACATATCTATGGAATGTCAGTGCTGTTGGAACAGAGACAGACACATTGAGGAAGTAGGGCAGGGTGCATGCACGGCCCTGTTAATGGTGCCTGTCATCTCTGGGTAAAGCGCTTGCTGAGCTGCTGTTAAAATGCCATGCTAGAACTGGCAGCTTTAATGGGTCCTGAGGGGGAACTAAAACACCCAGAACCCCCTGGAGCTACTACTACAGAGCTCTGAGCCATTAAAGCGATCCAGTGCAAATGCTTTGAATTGCAGAAGTCAATTCACAGCACCAGTCAAAAGTTTGGACACGCCCCCTTTCTGCTCCACTTTTTGTCCATGTTCTCAGTTCCACTTACAGTAAAGATGTACAACAACACAACTGGCACCTTCTGCACGCACTGTGTCCTGGGGCGTACCGAGGATTTCCACCTGATACTCTAATGAGAGTCTCAACTAAGTGTTTGGCAGAACCAGAAAGCTGGAGGCAGAGAGCAGAGGATGAAGAAACACAACACAGCATCTGTTCAGTAAATGTTAGATTCTCATGCTGAGAAAAAAGACGGAGGATAAAGACAGCCTTCCTTTTAGGGAAACTAGCAACAGAGCAGAAACACAGAGACCCACTGTGTAAGAAATGGAGGACATCCGGGTCGGGAGCTTTTATCCCTGCAGTTGTTATTTTATTTGTAAATCACTGGATCTCTGTGCGGAGTATCATAGAGTTTACACTGTCAGCAGAGCGAGACAGTGAATTATAACAATGCAGCAGCTACGGCGAGTTCAAACTGAACAATGTTCTCTGACTGGAGTCGAGGGATGAATAGTTTCTGATCACACTGTTACCGATCGATCACGACATCAGTTAACTGATATAACTGTCCTATTCCACTAGGGGTTGTTGGAGACTATCCCAGCAATTGCTGCAACATTAATGTCCTTTGACTGTGAGAAAAAAAATCCCAGGTAAATCCCGTATTCCGATCTCGTATACCAATTTGGGTGGAGTTTCAATGTTCTCCCCATGTCCACATGGGCTTTCAAGTCCAAAAAACATGTATTTAAGGTGAATTGGCTGCTCTAACTTGCCCAGATGGGCATGTGGAACCCTCCCACCCTTAAGTAAAGATTAAGATTAAGTAAAGGATAATACATATTTATACATGTGATATATTTATTATTTGACTTTCCAGAAAAATAGAAGGATGTTTACTGTTCCTTTTCCTCAGAAGTTGCATCATGCACATGGGTGGAGGTGCAGTCCTTCTCCCTCATTCCCCTCCCACTGGTGAAAACATGCTCAAGTACAAACTTGGGAATTCTGGGACACTTCTCTGAATCTTGATGGTCGTTCAGAGACACTCGAGCCATTCACCAGCACTTCTGTTTGTTGTCTGTTGAGTGTGGAGTGAGTGATCTCGTTCTCCTGACTTTGTGTGAATAACTAACAAATTAAACCACCGCCGAGACCTACTAAACTGTGGTAGTTTTGATCTACTAAGTACTGGTTACGTACTAAAGCAGTTGGGTTTTTAGGCAAGTGAGTGTGAAGTAACCAACTAAACAGCTTACTAACTCGAACATACCATCCATTCTCATCTACAGCTACTCTCACAGTAGGTGGCAGTAGGCAGTAGGTGATTCGGGACGCAGCCTATATCTATACAGGTTTGTAAACAACACGGTCAGGCAGCTGTGAAACGAAATGAAATGAAGTCTCTCTATTTTCTCTACAATACCAAATATGATATTCTACAGAGAAAGAGAGCGAAAGTGAGAGAGAGTGACGGTTTTTTCACTGATCCCAAAGGAATTCTGGCCCAGTGGGCTGCCAACAGTTGCCCTGACAACCTGTAACCAATGAGGCAAGTTTCCTTACTGACTGACACTTGCTCTTTTTCCTTCTTTTAGAGATAAGCAGCAGCTCAATAGAAAATGATGAGCCAACTTTCAAACCAACTCCCACTGAAATTTTAAGACAGAAGACGGACGGATCACCATTCAAACCCAACCTCACTCTCATTTTAGCTTCTGCTTACTTTTTCTAAAGCTAATTATGCCAACATAACTTCATTAGGTATGCAAATCTGACACTGTAATTGCCTGGTGGCGCGTGACAGCGTACTGTTGACAGCGTTACCTTGGTGACCTGCAGAGCCAATGACAGCCCCTGTGGGGCCTTAGATACAGAGGGATGGAGGATGGAGGGCAACATTTTCGAACTATATAAAGGTTCAGCGCAACAGAGAATAGAAAAGTACAAAAAGGGACAATTTATAAAATAAAGAAGCAACACAGCAATAAAAAAACAAATATCCTATAATCTAGGATATAAAAGAGTAGTTGTATAGTATACAGTCATATAGTAGTTGTGGCAAGTTATGTTTTTGAGGAAATATAACAGTTGTCGCAACCGTAGGTTTGTGCACAGGCAGACACAAGAGAATAAAATAATAATATAAATAAAAAAAATTCAAATAAAGTTCAGGAAAGAAATTCCCATACAGATGCACTTGTTAGGTCTTAAAATTATTTGGGAAAATAGTATAAATGTACTTACAATGGGTGGGGTCAGAAGTTGGGTCAAACATGATACAGCATCCCCGTGAGCATTCAAGGTTAAGGGTCCTGCACTGGGGCCAACATTGGTACTACCCTCGTGTTAGTCACAGGATCAGCGCAGGACAGCTCTCAGTCTTTAGATGAGATGTTCATATTGGGATTCCTGCCTTTAATTAATGAGTTAATATTTTTAATATTATCATTTAATATTAATATTAGTTAATTTTGCCAAATCTGAGACAATGTTTTTTATTTTATTGAGATCTTGATTTTTGTTTTATTGAGATTGAGGAGACATGTGAGATCACTGAGGTCTTTATCTCAAGAGACATATTTAATCCATTGGATCTCAGTGTTTTTGAGGATATGTTCATGGGCCTTTTTGAAATTTCAGTCTTTAGGAAATTACTGTAGGAACAATGCGGTGTATCTAATAAAGTGGCCGGAAAGATTTTTTAGGAAGATCAAAGCAGGAGCCAAAATGTAACAATTTAAAAAAAAAAAAAAAAAAAACTCTTAAAGACATCAAACAGAGCAGGACTGAGAGAAAAGGAAATGGAAGATAAACTGGCAAAAGACTTCGACATAAAAGAAAGCAGAGTGAAAGAAAATCCATAAACTGCCCTCTGCCCTCGGTAATAATCCAGCCACTCCCACTCCCTCTCTCTCTCTCTCTCTCACCCTCGCTCTGCCTCGCTCTCTCTCACTCTCTGTGCTGCCTGACCTAAAAAACTGGCTCCTCGGAGACGACTACATCTCACTGAACTACTTTCAGGTTGCTGAGACAGAGGCCGCCTCACGCACAAAACACAGCCAACACAAACCCTAACGAGCACAGGTGTGGACGCTCGCAACAATCAGGCCTTTTGTGAGCCGCAGATGTTTGAACGGTGGACAATAAAACAGAGGAATATAAAACAAAAGAGTGACGTAGTGCAGTGAGAGGGAAACAAAAGCCCCGTCACCTAACAATACTGTATTAAATCAGCTGAAGTATGTATCCGAGTCGTCACCGTCACATATCAACTCAACTTCAACATATTAGAACGTCTGTGGGTAGAGGGTTTTTGCCTTTTCCACAGTGGCAGCATAGTGCTGCCTCTTACTCAGAAGCATCTGCACTTTGCTAACCCTGTAAATAAATGTACGGTATGTATTGTTCGGGGTAAGGTCCTGTATAATCACTTTTAGCTGACAATACTAACTATGTAAGTATGGTGGACCTGATCATCATCATCAACAAACAGGCAGTGTGGAGTGGGATGAAAGACAGCATTCAGAAACCAGACAACATGAGCAACATGTGATTACCAAACTTAATCAAGACAAGATCAGGACATTCTCATCAGGACCGGAGGCTTATTGTGTTGTGGTGCATGAGCAAAAAAAAAAAAAAAAAATCCTAAACAATGAAGAAAACATTTATACACGCTTTAATTCACGGCTGTTTCCACAGACCGAACAGCATCAGGACCAAGATGGTTGGGAATCTAAGTGGCTTTGTGAGAAAGAACTGCCCTAATTTTTCCTGACATGAGAGCACAGCAGAGGCACTGTCTTACACACACACACACACACACACACACACACACACACACACACACACACACACCACGTGTGCACAATTATTCTCAAAACTCTAAACTCCTCCCATTACACCCCCTCATCGCTGCAGCTTTACTTAAACATTGAGATTAAGTGATGCAGTCAGTCAACTCCTAATATCTGCACCCATATTCAGGTGGAGGATCAACATGTCACATGGCTATAAAATAAATTCAGCCGAGAACCTGAATGTACCGAATGACCTGTTCCTTTCCTGATAACATCGACATATACCAGCATGACAGTGCCAGGGTTCGTCAGGCTCAAACTGCGGGAGGTTCAGGGAGTTAATACTTCACATATAAATTGAGCAGTACAGAGTCCTGACCTTCTGAACGTCTCTGCGAGGCTTTGATTAAAAAAAAAAAAAAATGTTTACATCAAATAAATAACAAAGATGAGAAACGTGCATTGTTCCTGTGACTTCTTGCAATTTTGTTGAAGTTCATAATTGCATATTAAATCATATAATTATGATTATTACTTAGACAATAATTGTATCATTAAAATCTGAAATCGTCTCATCCCTAGTACAGACCTAGTGTACCTATGTGCTGGTACACATCACTGACGGCATTCTGCTACATGCAAACAGTGGAGTGGCGGTGCAACATGCGCTACGCACCCCCACTCCCCCGTTCTCAGGTGTGCCAGGAAGGCATCAAAATAAAAAACACAATAAATAACACACACACAACCCTTAAAAAAATGCTACGTATCCATGACAACGTCCCGGTGACATTTTTAACCTTTTGAATGCTCAGCACTGGGACTGATAATTGGCTTCTGTTGCATCCACAGCTGTAACGAATCCCATGCATCTGAGCCTGATTATTGCGCTATGCTGCCGCGACCATCGTGGCTACACCACAAAACCCCCCCCGCCATGTTACAGAGATAACTGAAACTCTGGATATAAATAAATGTGACCTTGCACAAGCCATGGAGAACATGCACATCATAGTTATAACTGATCCAATTAAATATTATAATGTGTTCATATTTCTTTTTTTTTAATAAAATGTTAAGTGGATGTAAAATGTTACTATTTCCATCTTTACACTGCCATAATTCCCTGCTACACGTTACACTAATAAGGTTTAATTAAAACAATGTGTAAACAAGAATGTATAGAAATTGCGTCTTAATTTTGAATGTGATTGTTGTTTTTCAGTCCAGCTCGCATACTCATTCATTCATTATCTCCCGCTTTATCCTCTATTAGGGTCGCGGTGGGGTTCCCCATGCCCATCCAGGGGAAAACGTCTCGGGCGCTGGGCAGACAGACCCAGGACAGGGCGCCAATCCATCGCTGGGCACACACTCACTCACGCAGACACACTCTATATGGGGCAATTTTGAGAATTCAGTTGACTTGATCCATGTTTTTGGACTGTGGGAGGAAACCGGAGAACCCGGAGGAAACCCACGCGGACACGGGGAGAACATGGGAATTCCACCCAGATGGGGATTCGAACCGGGAATCCCTAGCGCTGAGAGGCGAACGTGCTAAGCACTAAGCCACCATGCCGCCCCAGCTCACAAACTGATAGAGACAAATATTTATTCTCACATTTTTAAAAACACTGGATTTTACACTGGAGCACATACTGAAACTAATAAAGCCCTTCCCCAAACTGTTTCCTCCCATTTAGAAGCATACAATTGTCTGAAATGTATGTGCTTGTGCTTGATTTTATTAACCTGTGGTAATGGTCTATAGAACACCCTAAAGGGTCCTAAAGGGTCATAGTAATCAAAGCAATGTTGTGAAATTGTAACACACTCTCTCTCTCTCTCTCTTTTTCTCTCTCTCTCTCACACACACACACACACACACACACACACATTAATAAGATACTACTAACTCAAATGCAAATTAAGTGATTTTTCTTTATTTCACAGAAGAGAAATCACATGTTTTGGGTCGTCGCCAAACTTTTCCCACTGGCACCATCTTGAACTCTGCCAGTTCAACCAGCAGGCCATGGAAAGCACAGATGACCCCACAATAGCTACTAAATATGAGGATGTTAAAAAGTAATAAAAAAAAAAAGGCGGCATAATGAAGCAGAGTGGGCTGAATTAAGACGACCCCACGCTGAGAACGTGCCTGTGAAAGGGCCGTGCCTGAATCGATCAGTGTCACTCCATTCTGCACTGTCAGACTGGCAGATCCGTAGCATTCAGGATTCATGAGAGGAAGGAATAACGCGAATGGATTTGAAACGACGGGGCCAATTTCTCCGTGTGCCTGTCAGCAATTTGGAAAGGAGCTGACAGACGACCGGGATAAAACGAAAAGAAAACGTTTGCGTGATCGTGTCAGTCACGGGTGCTTGATCCTCCTTTTAGGGGTATAAATCTTGGCCTTCACTCACAGACTCTCCGACACTTGGAAATGCCTTTTATATTAATGTCGTACATACATACATAAGACCATCGAAGCCTTACGATAGAGATTAAAACATTAACTGGCACCTGGGTTCGATTAATTCAGCTCATGGTACGATCTGTCATGCCCTAACACGGTTCCGCAGTCATGCACAGTGAAATGAGGCAGCGCTGTACAGCGGCACTAAAGGATATTAATAAAGCATGAGACGTTATGCAAATTTCACCACGCTAAAAGCTGAATTAGTTACATAAGCTGGTGCACCACCCCAATTAGTGCTTGGCTGTTGTGGGGGGTTTTGTCCACACGGGTGGTGACGTGCTTAAAAACACAGATGGAAAGGAGATCCCTGTGTGTGTTCAACGTAATAATAAAGAGATGGTTTATGTGACCGGACTGATGATGAGTTATCAGCGCTCATGTCTTTGCTTAGACTCGAGCCAGGACAGAATTCAAACAAGGATTACACTGATTACCATTCAGTAAAAACAATAAGCTCTAATATGATATATCCACAAGCATTCTTATTGAAATCGACTCTAAGAGAAGAGAAGACTTCTTCTTACTCCACCTCCTCCTTGCTCCATGTTATAAACAGATGTGGACATTGCCGTATGCCTCCTGAACAGCTTGTCAGATGAGATGTCTGAGCTGACATTGACAAACCATGATGGACATCCATCCCTTCGACTGACCTCCTGAAATCTCTGTGACGGGCTTCACAGCCAACGTACAGACAAACCTAATAAAGTGATAAACTGATCCAGTTTTCTACAGTGCTTACACACAGAGGAATGTGTCCTCCACATTTAACCCATCCGTGCAGTGCAACACACACAGACACACTGAGTGAAGTGAGAACACGTGCCCAAATCAGTGGGCAGACCTGTACATGGCATTTGGGGAGCAATTAGGGTTAGGTGCCTTGACCAAGGGCACTTCAGCCATGATACTTGGTGGGACCTTCAGGTTGCAAAGCTGGTTCCAAGTTCAAGTTCAAGTTCAAATTTATTTCTATAGCGCTTTTTACAACAATACATTGTCACAAAGCAGCTTTACAGAATGAAAAGACTTAAAACCCCAAAGAGCAAGCCGAAGCGACAGTGGCAAGAAAAAAATCCCTGTTCTGTTGTTATTTAAAGGAAAAAACCTTGGGAGGACCAAGACTCAGTGGGGGACTCATCCTCCTTGAGCGGCAACAGTGTAGGTTCCCTAACCACAAGCCTGAAGACTGCATATATCAATAGTGTAACAATAGTAATATAATATTCATGTATCACAGAAGACTTTATAGATGAAGCTCACATCTCATTTCACTCACAATCCAACGCACTGAGATCAAAAGAACACAATTCTAAAACACATCCCGATGTCAACGGCAGATTTCACCATCCAGCACAACAAGTGGAAGCTTTAACTTTGCTACTGAGCACAAGTTACTTACAGAGATGGAATATATATATAAATAAATACATATATATTCCATTATCTATTCATAGTTCCACCCACCTTCTCATGGCACTTTCCCAGTTAAAAACAACGGCACGAATAAAGCAGGCTGTGTGCAAAGAGGAGTGGGTGTTAATATGAGCGACCCCGTCTACCGTGTAAGAGGTACAGAACAAAGGAGAACAGAGTGAAAAATCAATTCTCCCAGTCACGGAGGGAACGGCAGCCGCCTGGCATGACCCTGCCAATTGTTCTTCGTAGGATATGCGAGTGAAAAATTGACCACAAGTAATGCAATTATCCTCGCGGTCAAATTCAGGGTCTCCATATGCTTCAGCCTCCCTCTGCGCTTTTCCAAAGCTCTTTATAGTTTTAGGGCTGAAGTGAGGAGCTTTGTGTTTGTATGTTTAAAATCATGAGACCTGCAGAGGGTAAGAAGGTCACGAGGACAGTCAGAGCTTAAAAAAATAATTAACTGAATCATCGTCCCACCATTTCCAGTACCAGTCAAAAGTTTGGACACGCCCTCTTCTTGTACTTTTTCTGGTAAATAAAAGAAAGGCTTTAGTAACTAGGTCTCTTAGAAAGTTCACTCTTTACTGAATACCTACAAACAAATGCTTTAATATTATTCAGTCTGACGTTGACAAAAATCCCCTATAGGTTTTATCAGATTTCGGATCTGGTGGATGTGAATCTGAGTGTGTGATTCCAGCAAGTTCTCAGGTTTCATCTCACACTGTGAAACAACAAACCGCCATCTAACCTCTAATTTTAATGGATGAGTAACGTTCTGCTCCCCTCCATCCAGTGTGTATCCTCTGCTGCACTAAAACCCCCTCACCGCATCAGTGTCACTGCAGAACTGACAAACAATCCACCACCCAAATGATACCTGTTCTGTGATGGTCCTGATCAACAGAGAACAGAGAACCAACAGTGAACATAATCATTAAACGCCATCAGAGCACCATACACTCAGGCTCTCTGAATAAAAATGTCTGATTCCAGTTCAGGATAAAGTAACGCACATCACATTTTTATTCTGAGAGCTGGTGAGTGGTTGGAAGCTGAAGTTCATTGCTGAAAACCCTCATTGCTCTCGCAGCTTAATAACCAGCTGATGATGGATGTGATGTTATCAGCAGCGGCACATAGAAAAAAAAACATCACTCATGTTATCATTTTTCCCAACGAACAGAAGACCTTTCCACCTCCAAAAACAGCTGATGTCCTCCTGCTCAGTGCAGCGAGACATAACAATAACAATAAAGTTTTTCCACCCACTATCCATTCTGGTGATTTTCTCAAAACATCACGCTACATTTCAACCAAACCAGAAAGTTGGTTTGTCAGAACATTGAGGACAAAGCTAATCTGATAAGCGGGGAACTGGAAATTCCATCAGTGAGGCATGTTTCTGAAAATCCAACATCATGACAGCGTGGTCTGAATGAATGTCGTCTAATTCTGCTGACACGTGTGACTCTTCCAAAATACACAACTAAATTAAAATCAGCTCAGATCCCCTGCTGATGCCTCTGAAGCCAATCATGATCCCAACCTCGAGGTAATAAAGGATCTGTAGTTCAAAACTTGAAATGTAAAGTGCATTATAAATAAAATGTATTATTATTATTATTATTATTATTATTACTGTAATCTTCATTGTTATGGTACACAGCAACAGACTTGGCCACGCGGTTGTTTCTTTTGTGACTGTGCTTAGTGCTAATAATTTTTTTCCAATTTTTTCCCAGATACGACCGACCCTCTGAAAATAGAGTGGGCAGTATGCAGTAGTCTGTGGCTGTAACCCGGCTTTATTACCCCACTCCTCCCCTTTTCACCCTTGTGCGCCACCCTACATATGGTTTCATTTGTAGGGCTTATGTAACTTTGTGTGGTATGTAGGATGTGCACTTAACTAATATTCATTCATTCATTATCTTCTGCTTTATCCTCTATTAGGGTCGCGGTGGGGTTCCCCATGCCCATCCAGGGGAGAACGGGAACTGGGCAGACACACCCAGGCCAGAGCGCCAACCTATCGCTGGGCACACACTCACACACACAAACACACTCTACATGGGGCAATTTTGGAGAACTCGATTGACTTGATCCATATTTTTGAACTGTGGGAGGAAACCGGAGAACCCGGAGGAAACCCACACGGACACGGGGAGAACATGGAAACTCCACCCAGATGGGGATTCATACTAGGAATCCCTAGTGCTGAGAGGAGAACATGCTAACCACTAAGCCACCATGCCGCCCACTTAACTAATATATTTAATATAATGCTTTATTGAGGTTACTTAAATGTAATTTTTAAACTCTTATTCATTGTTTGTGGTTCCATCTCAAGTGGTTCTGTATCGTGTGGTTGGGTCCATCATGCTGCGTTGTGTAACATTTCTAATGGAACTCAATTAGAGTCAGAAACTATTTGAATGGGTCTGGATTTTGAGAAGCTTCTCTCTAAATTATCTCTGTGCTTCTCACAACACCAGATGATTAGTGATCTCTTACCCCCAGTGTTGCTCATTATTCTTGAATCGTCTTAATTACATGCAGCTTGCTGTGTTAAATGTGTGGAACTATAATTTGATATTTACTCTCTTCATACCAAACAAGTGCTGTTACAACTTCATTAGATGTGGAGCTTAAGAAGGAAACCATTATCGAATCAATTACCTTCATCATATAAATAACAAACATTGTAAACATATTTGGACTTTATGCCCCAGTGCACACAGCATGGTCTTTTAAAGGCGAGGTTGGGTGGGTGTGGTGTGACCTTTACAACCACATGTGTCAGCTGTTATGACATCAGAGAAACTCTTTAAGATGAATGGACACACACACGTCCAAATTTTCCAGATTTTATTTTATTTATTTTTTTTGTGGAAAGTCTATTAAGAAGAGTAGATGTAATTATTACAGTATGTCTGGGCGATGGGGGAATGGGACCCAGACTAACCCTCCCTAACTTCTGTATGTGCAATGTGTAGGTATTCCAATATCTTCTTCCATATACCAAACGCAAAAGATTAAGATAAATAGGATTAGTGTTCCTGCTCATCCAGCATTTTGTCTGAAGTGCAGGACAATGAAACAGATCTCCTGACTGTCCGATTGGCGCGAGTGGCCTCAGGGTCTGACGAAGCGGTAAATTCCAGTTGCTATGTGACTCACTGTGCTGATAAGCCTCCTTTAGATCTGACATGTAAGTAGGGTAGATTCAATTTTTCTGATTGTATGCAACAGCTTGTCGGCTCAGAGGAACATAAGCGCTGCTACAGAGTGACGTCGCACTGAACCGGCTGACATTTTTGACTTCACGGGAAGAAAAAGCATCCGTATTGAACTTTATGTCCATTAAGATTACAAAATGGCTGGTGCTGAGGAAAATGACACAAGTGTCTGAGGGTATTGAGCATCGACGGCTGCCTGCTGAGTCCCTGCTGTACAGTTCCACAGGGAAGACAAAAGCGACAAGGAAAGCTAAACAGTGCAAGCCAAAAAGATTGATAATGCTCAATCAATTTACAGTAGACGCACTAGCTTGCATTTGATTGGCTGGAAAGTGACATCCAAATATCAAAACCCCTGAAAAAAGCTATTTTCCGTTTTAAATAAAAACTAATTTATACAGTAACTGAATGGCTGGCTTAGGTCAAATACTTTTGGTGTGGCATGGTAGGGAACTGGTCAGCATTTTCACCTCAGGTTCCCGATCCCGATCAAATCCCGATCTGAATTGGTTCCATGTTCTTCTCGTGTCCACATGGGATTCCTCTGAGTTCTCTGGTTTTTTGCCCAAAGTCCAAAAACTTTGATTCAAGGTAATTGGGCTGCTTTAAATTGCCCTTATATAGTGTGTAGGTCTGTGTGAGTGATGGACTGGCACCCTGTCCTGACTAAAACGTTCTCTTGTGGATGGGTGTGGGGAACCCCCGCAAGCCCAGTAGAAAATTAAACAGAAGATAATGAGATGAGACAAATACTTCTTAAAATAAAAAATGTAAACGACTGTACTGAGAGCTGAACTATGTAAAGAGAAATAAAATAATGTGTTTTTTTTGGTTTGGTTTATTCAGGACGGTATCATCACGACTGTCTCAGTGGTTATTTCCCGACTGGGATAATTATACCTCCTGTATGATGTATACACACATTAATCCCAGAATGACACTCTATAAAAGGTCTATAAGAGAGTTTGGGGTATTTGGTCAGCAGTGTAACAGGAACACGGAGCTTACAGCTGTGAGGTTATCATTAAAGTCAGATTCAGACAGAATTAAATTTGTGGGGAACCTGAAGTCATTTTATTTCCACAGGTGTTCCACTCTGTGATTTCATTTCTGTCCAGTCTGACCTTGGTGTTTTTTTCTATTTGATCCGCTAAAATAATAACCAGTTGATTTCCGCCGCTTTTTCCCTGAACGGCGCTCTGAACATTCCGCTCTCTCCGGGTCTGTGATGTGATTCTGCTCCGTTCAAATATTATTTTAGCTTGTTATTTGACTTGTCATTTCATATCATTCAATTCACTTCATGTTACGCTTCTTAAAGTAGAACATACTATTTATGGAAGTATGTGAACAAAATCCTAATGGAGTGAAGACATCGCTCTACAATTAGAGAAGGATTAGAGATTACACTGCAGATTAATATGTGGAACTTGTTAGAAATATAATTCTTTATCCTCTATTAGGGTCGCGGTGGGGTTCCCCATGCCCAT
The DNA here is from genome assembly GCA_019802505.1 of Corydoras sp. C115. Classification (NCBI taxonomy): domain Eukaryota; kingdom Metazoa; phylum Chordata; class Actinopteri; order Siluriformes; family Callichthyidae; genus Corydoras; species Corydoras sp. C115. Next base: position 1,057,230 of record JAFMOC010000017.1, on the reverse strand, counting down.
CCAGGGGAGAACGTCTCGGGCGCTGGGCAGATAGACCCAGGACAGGGCGCCAATCCGTCGCTGGGCACACACTCACTCACACAGACACACTCTATATGGGGCAATTTTGAGAATTCAATTGACTTGATCCATGTTTTTGGACTGTGGGAGGAAACCGGAGAACCTGGAGAAAACCCACGCAGACACGGGGAGAACATGGAAACTCCACCCAGATGGGGATTCGAACCGGGAATCCCTAGCGCTGAGAGGAGAACGTGCTGACCACTAAGCCACCGTGCCACCCTAGAAATATAATGTGGGTGAGATTATTTAACATGGCCACCTCTTAGCACTTTTCTCCAGATTTCTCTGGTTTCCGCCCACAATCCAAAAACATGGTTTCAAGGTTAGGTGGCTGCTCTCAATTGCCCCATATAGTGTGTATGAATGAGTGTGTGCCTAGCAATTGAGTCCTGGGTGTATCAGCCCAGCACCTGAAGGGTTTCCCCCTGGATGGGCATGGGGACCCCCAACTTCAACCCCCCACGACCATAGTATAGGATTAAGTGGAAGATAATGAGATGAGAACTACAATGGAACAAAACACTAAACAATAATAAACTACATTCATATCTATTTTTTTATATTTTTCTATCTAGTTATATAGTTAGGACATTTATATTTCCAGCTGAAATGGTGTTAAAATTCACACCCCTGCACTTCCTGCTGAAACACATGGCCTCTGTGTAAAAAGACTTTATTTTCTCTCGTTTTTTCAGCGTACCTGAGGGAATTTTGCTTTGGCACTGCTACTTGTTGCTTGTTTATTCTGGATCTTGTCCCTGCTCTTTAGTATAGCTGCTTGTTGACAGTAAAATGCTATTAATAAAACTGGCTTTAGCATTAAATCAAGAAAAGTTATTTTACAGCCAGTTTTAGCAGCGGAATTGGTATGTTCTCTACATTTCTGCCTGGATTTCTTCCACATGCCAGCTGAATTTGCAAGACTAAACCTCAGCTCAGTTAAATTTGTCCAACTCCAATTCCATTTAAGATTAGTTCCGCCTTCCATAAAACAGAGTTGCATAAACACACACTCGCTTACTGACTGACAATCTGAGGATGCAGTTTCAGCCGTTGGCATTTACAGGACAGGTTCAGTTATAAATCCTCCAGCCGGCACCTGAACCCTTTCAGCAGTCTGACCCCGACCCATATTTTCCATCTTTTTAACACTCTATAGACAGTTTGTTTCACTTATGGAAAGATCTGGAAATGCAGCGTGATTCATCAACACCAAGAGCTGTTACACACTTTTAAAATTTGACATTCATTTAATATCATGTTCTTTTCTTCATTCGAACATTTTTCTTCTTTTTAATTTTATTGTATAATTATGTGCACACACATCTGATAAATCAATGAACAATAAGAAGAAGTGTGTAACAGTGACGTAACACAATCAGAAAAGAATTTTAAGACTACAGCGACGGAGACTGAAGCGGCACCCTAAAGAACTATTATGAACAGTCAGAAAACATATAAATACATGTTAGACACTTAATAGACACAAAATAATTAAAGTCCAATGATTATGGGATACTCATCTGATCTCATCATCTTCCACTTCCAATTGGGTTGTGGGGGGGTTCCCCATGCCCATGCAGGCAAGTATGTTTGAGGCACGGGCTGGAAACCCAGGAAAAGGGGACCAATCCTTTGCTGAGCACATACACTCACACACTAGAAAGGGGCAATTTAAATCAGCCAATTTTTACATTTTTAAATTTAAATTATTATTTATACTTAGTGGTTAGCACGTTCGCCTCTCAGCACTAGGGATTCCCGGTTTGAATCCCCATCTGGGTGGAGTTTCCATGTTCTCCCCGTGTCTGCGTGGGTTTCCTCCGGGTTCTCCGGTTTCCTCCCACAGTCCAAAAACATGGATCAAGTCAATTGAGTTCTCCAAATTGCCCCATATAGTGTGTGTCTGTGTGAGTGAGTGTGTGCCCAGCGATGGATTGGCGTCCTGTCCTGGGTCTATCTGCCCAGCGCCCGAAACGTTCTCCCTTGGATGGGCATGGAGAACCCCCCCCCCCCCCCCCCGCGACCCTAATATAGGATAAAGCGGCAGATAATGAACGAATGAATTATTTATACAACTCAAAAAATAATAATTTTGCAGATTTAAACTTGAACAAAAAATAACAACAAGGCTTAACACCTCTCTCACACACAGAACAGCGAGAGAGGAGAGATCTGAAGATGAAGGAATACAGATTAAATACAAATCATTTGTATTAGTGCCTTTTGTTTTCTTTTCTTAAGGCTTAGAAGGTTCTCTAGAAAGGATTTGCAGAGCCTCGGAGTTCACCATCGATCGAAAGACATTTAACGGCATTCTTTCTTCAGTCAATAAGGCAAATATTTGTTCTTTAGCACCACGTCACACAGCACGCTGACCACATCACGACAAAGCAGTCCATTCACTTCTGCTTTATAAACCCGACTCCACTGCGAAGCCTCAAGCCAACTGCTTCCTCCCACCTCCGACTCAAACAAGTGTTAGGGAAATTTCCAGTAACACCGAGAGCACAGCATGTCTACTGAACTCTCGTCCTCTCGAACAGTGCACAGCCTTCAGACACGGCGCGAAAATAGATCCATCAGGAGAAATTACGGTTCCCTTCTGTAACAAACACCATGAAAATTACACTCGCACGTTAAAAAAGTAAAAAAGCCAAAACACCTGCAAGCTCAGGGCACCGTGCAGACATCCAGCTGTAAAAAAAAAAAATTAACGGGGAGCAACCGTCAGACAACCATGATTCAGATGCACTCCACCTGACGTGCAGATATTTCCAGCCTTATTCATGCATGGCGGGCAAACCATAGATGAAGCGGCAATTTCCCGGGAGACACAGGGACCCAGCTGGGGCTCAGACCCGGCTTCTTGTTCACGTAACCAAATTAAATCGTAGGGCCAGCAGTTTGAAAGTACTAAAACAGCATAGTGGGACTCGATGTGCATCTGAACGAGAAACCTGAGAGGAAGTTAAATACACAACCGTCATGAAGGATTAGCACATGGGGGATTAGAGAATAAGAACACTGATCTGGCAGGTAGCAATGCACTAATCCATTTACCTGATAAATGATACTGATCTGATGCTGACATCCAACTGTCAAACGCTCAGTCCAATGTACTTCAAGGGACACAGAATTTTTTACTTAGATTTTTACAAAAGTAAAAGCCATGCGTTGTTTTTTTTTTTGTTTTTTTTTTTTTTTTGATAACAAAATGAACAAAATGTTATTTTGTGTTTACATTAAATAACAAATATAAGAAACTCGGCATTGTTTTTGGTAAATTTAATTATTGCAGGGCGGCACGGTGGCTTAGTGGTCAGCACGTTCGCCTCTCAGCACTAGGGATTCCCGGTTCGAATCCCCATCTGGGTGGAGTTTCCATGTTCTCCCCGTGTCCGCGTGGGTTTCCTCCGGGTTCTCCAGTTTCCTCCCACAGTCCAAAAACATGGATCAAGTCAATTGAGTTCTCCAAACTGCCCCATATAGAGTGTGTTTGTGTGTGTGTGTGAGTGAGTGTGTGCCCAGCGATAGATTGGCGTCCTGTCCTGGGTGTATCTGCCCAGCGCCCAAAACGTTCTCCCCTGGATGGGAGATGCCCCCCCCCCCGCCCCCCGCGACCCTAATATAGAATAAAGCGGAAGATTAATGAATTAATGAATGAATAATTATTAAATTAATTATTAAAAATTATTAAGTTAAAATCTGTAATATTCTCATGCCTAACCCAACTTGATGAATTGGGTAAGAACACAGGTTCAGACTTTATAAAGCATTATAAGCCCAACACCCCAACCGCAAGTTATATCACTTTACTGGCTGGGCTTTCAATCTAAAGGTTGCTGGTTTAAATTCACCAAAACCAATGTGAGCTTTAGACCTAACATCTCAAGTGACAGATGCTGAGTATGGATATGAATGAAGACTTTAGATCTGGATGTCGTCTGGTATTCCAACACGCAGAGCAACATTCTTCACATACAACAGAAAAGAAAATCTTCGGTATCTCTGTAACCTTCAGTAAAACTCGCGGAAACATTAGTCAAAAGGTTAACTGTCAGACTGCTTACAGTGCATTACAGGTACTCGAGGCCTTACACAGATGAGCAATGCATCATCATTACCGGTTGTGTGGTACTGAAACACAGGGGTGATCAGGAGTTTAAATGTTTTATATTCTGGATGTTTTCTTCCTGGTAAATGAAGTGACGACAAACAAAAACATTTTCCTTTTAGACACAAAATGATCAGTGTCCACTGAGATAAGAGAATAAAGGAATCTAACATGTTTCATGGAGCAGCCGGACATCCAGCAGGGAGGTGGAGTTGTTTAATGAATGGACACAACTACACAGATTAGATCAGACCAACAAGAACTCACAGCCAGAAAAGAGCTAAATGAAGCCGTGTGAAAGAACTCTGGACTTAAAGGACAAACGGTTACAAATCTATTCCAAAACATAACCACATTTAAATAGTAATGGTTTTTTAATAGTCATGTTTTTAGTTGTTTCATATAAACCTGCCTTTGCCAATATGGTGGTTATAACATCTCATTTACATAACCTGTCATGCCTCTGCTATAGAAATCAAGCAGGTGGCTATTGAAGCTCAGATAAGTGCTGGAATGATGAATTGATTTGAAGTCCAAGGGCATTTTAATGTAATAAGCAGCAGAGCTTCCACAAAATTGTGATCGGGACACAAAAGGAAGGAAAAAGCAGCAGCAGCTATTTCAGACCCATATGGATTACTTCCTCCCTGAGTTTGGACTGTACGGCTGAATTGATTTGTATGGATTGCTGTGCACAGTAAAAGGAATTGCTGTTTGTGCCCTTTGCACAATGCAGAAAATATTCCTAAGTATTACATACGCACATTTTACCCACAAGCCGCACAATAATAGCTAAAAATTTTATTATAATTTCATTTTATTGTCTTAATAACTTTATTTGCGGCGGCACGGTGGCTTAGTGGTTTAGCACGTTCGCCTCTCAGCACTAGAGATTCCCGGTTCCAATCCCCATCTGGGTGGAGTTTCCATGTTCTCCCCGTGTCCACGTGGGTTTCCTCCGGGTTCTCCGGTTTCCTCCCACAGTCCAAAAACATGGATCAAGTCAATTGAATTCTCCAAATTACCCCCTATAGAGTGTGTATGTGTGAGTGAGTGTGTGCCCAGCGATGGATTGGCGCCCTGTCCTGGGTGTATCTGCCCAGCGCCCGATACGTTCTCCCCTGGATGGGCATGGGGAACCTGCCGTGACCCTAATAGAGGATAAAGCGGGAGATAATGAATGAATGAAAAACTTTATTTGCATCTCTGTGTTTCTACATTCACTCCCCATTTGTCAGTTCCACTAACTGTACAGATGCACTGTTTCTATGTTCTAGTTCTGTTTCCATGCATACATCTCAGAACCCCATTTACTGCGTTCTCTTCATTAGTAAAGATCGAGCGGTGCACTGAGACTGATGCAGTGATGTATGTGTGTTTATGTTAGTTCTGGTTGATTATGTAACATGATATCCAGAAGAGTGGTGTCACAATACTGTGATGCAATGCTGCATTCATTCATTCATTCATTCATTATCTTCTGCTTTATCCTCTATTAGGGTCGCGGTGGGGTTTCCCATGCCCATCCAGGGGAGAACGTCTCGGGCGCTGGGCAGATACACCCAGGACAGGGCGCCAATCCATCGCTGGGCACACACTCACTCACTCACACAAACACACTCTATATGGGGCAAATTTGAGAATTAATTTGACTTGATCCATGTTTTTGGACTGTGGGAGGAAACCGGAGAACCCGGAGGAAACCCACGCGGACACGGGGAGAACATGGAAACTCCACGCAGATGGGGATTCGAACCGGGAATCCCTAGCGCTGAGAGGCGAACGTACTAAGCACTAAGCCATCGTGGCGCCCTGCAATGCTGCAATCACGTGCAAATTTGTAAATGAGAGGCAGAGCCAGGAGATAAGGGGAAGTGATGCTTTCCACCTGATGTGTTTGCTGAAGTGTCTGGGTGTCTTGTCCAGGTAAGCAAATGGGAGGGAAGCTCTGCTCTCTTTTACCATTTACAAATCTGTACTCGATGGCAGAGCTGCATCACACTTTACTTCTAGTTTTACAAATACATCATTAATAAAGGTGGTGATAGATTGGCACCCTGTCCTGGGTGTATCTGCCCAGCGCCCGAAACGTACTCCCCTGGATGGGCATGGGGAACCCCCCCCCCCCGCCCGCAACACTAATATAGGATACAGCGGAAGATAATGGATGGATGGATCATCAATAAAGGCACCTATAATGTCAGAGCTGACTGTTTTTATTAAAACTTTAGAAAACCGTCCAGTCTCACCCTGCAAGTGTGATCAACAGCTAACCAGTAAAGCACCTGTTTCACATGAATGCGTCTCTAACTTTAAGATCCGATAATCTTTCGCTGGTGGATAAAGAAACAAGCTATACAGAATAGTTCTCTTGTTTCTTGCCCTTACGTCCTCTAAATAGCATCAGATGATAACCATGGTGACAGAGTAACCCTCCTGTACAGTAAAGGCATGCACCTGATCGTAACCATGGCACCAGCACTGTTCTCTGCGCGTGCAGCCGTGCGGAGGAAAAGAAGTCCAGTGTGTATGCCAACGGCAACACGCAGCAGAACGAGTCACCGTACGTACACCATCTTCCTCTGAGCCCACATCACTTTAAGCATCTTAGTGTGTTGTTCACTACGCCAACAGTTCAGAACCCGGACAATACAGAGCGGAACAGGGTGCTAAATACAGGTACAGGTGCTAAATTTGGGCATAACGGGGTCTACAGGGGTCTGTTTGTTAGGTAACATGATGAAATGCTTTAAGATCAGTTGAATCAAGTTAATTAACATTAATTAATTTGTTTTATAATTTTTTTTCCAAAGAAATTTGTTAAATAAGTTTTTTCCAGCTAAATGCTGTATCTTATTTTCCAGGTATAACAGACAGGAGGAAAATATATATATAGAGAGAGAGTCCCATTCAAAATGAACAGAATATAAGTGACCCACTCGTTCACTGTCCTTGGTTAACCTGGTGAGGGTTGTGATTGCCCCAGAAACACTGAGTGCATGGTGGAAATACACCCTGGAGAGGGAACTAATCAATCAGTGAGCATGGACAGGCATTTTTATCAACATCAGTTGGCAATTTTTTAAGCTTATCTGAATTTCTCCATTTGAATAAAATGATTTCATCATAGTTTTTTTACTTGATAATTATGCTCCCAAGATTCCTTATAAAATGTGTTTACTCCTGGTAACATTGTCTCTTTGCTTAAAAAGCATGAGTAACCCACTACTCCACGGTCCTCACAAGGTTTCTTCCAAAAACAAAAAAAAAATACCAGACAGATTTTCTTGCCACTGTCACTTTGATTTACTCTTTGTACTCTACATAAAGCCAAAATAATTTTGCATCATGGTTTGTACGTGTGTGTTCTGCTTCTTATCTTATGCCAGTTTGACTTCGTTTAAATAACACAATGAGGAATAAACTAAATGAACCGCAGTAAACATACACAACCGTAAATGATCAGTTTACAACTGTTTACATCCAATTTATTCAGAATCAATAACTTAACATTTCGGATTTTGTGTTCCACACTAAAAGTAAATGAAACATTTAAAGACATTATCAATTAGCAATAACATAATTAATGAGTCCGCCTTGTGGTGATATTAATTACTCAGCCACTTTAACTCTGTAATCTCGCAAATCACATAAAACTTTACAAAATGCACAGCATCAGAATAAAGTCTGATCGATGTCAATCACAGAGCATGGACTGAATCAGAACTGTGTCAAAAATAACAACAGAGACATGTGACCCATGAAGCGAAAACTCAAAGTTAGACAATTAGACTGATTCTATAAACAGAAATGCATCCATGTATAAGCAGGTCATTTATCCAACAACAACATACATACATTTAACTGTGTCATCATCTGCCCAAAGTGGTGTTCAGATGAAATCAAGAAAATAAACTCCACACATGTTGTATTAAAGAAACCAGAGTTAATCATCTATTATAACCTGTTCAGGAAAATTAAAACGTGTTAGTTTTGGTTTTGGTTTTGTTGTTCGTTGAACTGGTTTGAAGCCTCACAGCACATTTGTAAAACCCTAATCGTAATTTTGTCATTTAAAAGCACATTAATTATATAAAGGCATGAAAAACATTCAAAAAATTCTAATAATCAGGAAAGAGAACAAAGATGAAATCAAAGTGAAACACCTGAGGTGGCGAAACAGCCTGCTGTTATGATAAAACAGTAACTGCACAGTTCTTTAGTGATAAACTTATTTATTTTGCCTACAGTGAGCACACGTGACCAGAGCGGTGGGCAGCCCTGTACACGGAGCCATTGGGGTTAGGTGCCTTGCCGAGGGGCTCTGAAGCAACAATAATGTTGAAATGTTGGTTCCTTAACCACAACTGCAACTGCATTTAACGGCATTTAAATTAATATTTTAATGTATATTTAAATGTTTTGCTAAAAACATTTACAGAACATTTAAAAAAGACAAAACAATTAAGGATATAATTTTATATGAAATGCTCATCTCATCACCTTCCACTTGGGGGCAATCCATCACTGGGCACACACACACACACACACACACACACACAGATGAACACACTATGTAGGGGCAATTTTGATAGGGAGGATTTGGAGCCAATTCACCTTAAAACCACAAGATCGGGAACTATAAAAGCCTTAGAACTGAACACTAATGGATGGAAAATTAATAATGATAATATTAATAATTAATATTATAAATAGGCGGCACGGTGGCTTAGTGGTCAGCACGTTCGCCTCTCAGTACTAGGGATTCCCGGTTCGAATCCCCATCTGGGTGGAGTTTCCATGTTCTCCCCGTGTCTGCGTGGGTTTCCTCCGGGTTCTCCAGTTTCCTCCCACAGTCCAAAAACATGGATTAAGTCAATTGAATTCTCAAAATTGCCCCATATAGAGTGTGTCTGTGTGAGTGAGTGTGTGCCCAGCGATGGATTGGCGCCCTGTCCTGGGTCTATCTGCCCAGCGCCCGAGATGTTCTCCCCTGGATGGGCATGGGGAACCCCACCGCGACCCTAAACGAGGATAAAGCGGGAGATAATGAATGAATGAATGAATGAATGAATATTCTAAATAATGTTGACTGATCTGAATGTGATATTAGATCAGATTAATGTAATCAGATTATGGTTGATGATGTTTCTTTGCGAACAAGAATAAATACGTAGATATTATCATTCCTTATAATCTGTAAGCCTGTAATCTGTAATCCTGTCTAATAAAAGCTATTTGTTAGAATTAGTTTGAATTAATGGCGGCACGGTTGCTTAGTGGTTTAGCACGTTCGCCTCTCAGCGCTAGGGATTCCCGGTTCGAATCCCCATCTGGGTGGAGTTTCCATGTTCTCCGCGTGTCTGCGTGGGTTTCCTCCGGGTTCTCCGGTTTCCTCCCACAGTCCAAAAACATGGATCAAGTCAATTGAGTTCTCCAAATTGCCCCATATAGAGTGTGTGTCTATGTGAGTGAGTGTGTGCCCAGCGATAGATTGGCACCCTGTCCTGGGTCTATCTGCCCAGCGCCCGAAACGTTCTCTCCTGGATGGGCATGGGGAACCCCACCGCGACCCTAATAGAGGATAAAGCGGAAGATAATGATGAATGAATAATTTGGGTGTAATGTTTTCAGGACGGAGCTTTTGACGGGAAGTTTTCATCTTCAGACTCGTAAACAAATCAACAGAAACTCCGCCGTTTAGTTTCAACATTCAACAAAAACAAAACAAACTTTCCCTGAAGTTTCGCTGAATCCGGAACGCGGCGCTTTGCTGGAGGAAAATAAACCCTGTTGCTTCATCGCGACGCCCAAACTGAAAGTTGCGCCTCTACGACGACCGAACCCCCGAACCCCCGACCCCGAACCTCCGACCCCGAACCCCCGACCCCGAGCCGCGGCTGAGACTGCACTCACCTGCAGGAGACCGTGATTTCAACTTTGGTGGCGGGGATGGTGGCGTTCAGCGGGTCGAAGTCCCCGATCGTGGCCATGTTCACGAAGCTCATGCTGCTCATGACGCCGGAGTTTCACAAACCCGCAGCGGCGAGGTTCCGTCCGAACCACCCGAGGAGACGCTGAGCGCCGCGCCGCAGATCCACAGACCCACAGACCCACGGACCCACAGACCCACGGACCCACGGACCCACGCCTGCCTGCCTGCCTGCCCCAGTGCGTGCGTGCGTGTGCGCGTGTGTATGTGCGTGCGTGTGTGTATGTGTGTGTGTGTGTGTGTTTAAATGGTCGGGTGTGAGAGAGAATCCGACTATAGAGCTGATGTCACACACACAGTCCGACAAGGCAGTGTGTGTGTGTGTGTGTGTGTGTGTGTGTATGTGTGTGTGTGTGTGTGTGTGTGTGTGTGTGTGTGTGTGTGTGTGTGTGTTTAAGTGGTCGGGTGTGAGAGAGAATCCGACTATAGAGCTGATGTCACACACACAGTCCGACAAGGCAGTGTGTGTGTGTGTGTGTGTGTGTGTGTGTGTGTGTGTGTGTGTATGTGTGTATGTGTGTGTGTGTGTGTGTGTGTGTGTGTGTGTGTGTGTTTAAATGGTCGGGTGTGAGAGAGAATCCGACTATAGAGCTGATGTCACACACACAGTCCGACAAGGCAGTGTGTGTGTGTGTGTGTGTGTGTGTGTGTGTATGTGTGTGTGTGTGTGTGTGTGTATATGTGTGTGTGTGTATATGTGTGTGTGTGTTTAAGTGGTCGGGTGTGAGAGAGAATCCGACTATAAAGCTGATGTCACACACACAGTCCGACAAGGCAGTGTGTGTGAGTGTGTGTGTGTGTGTGTGTGTGTGTATGTGTGTTTAAGTGGTCGGGTGTGAGAGAGAATCCGACTATAGAGCTGATGTCACACACACAGTCCGACAAGGCAGTGTGTGTGTGTGTGTGTGTGTGTGTGTGTGTGTGTGTGTGTGTGTGCGTGTGTGTGTATGTGTGTGTGTGTGTGTGTGTTCCTCCCAGTCGACAGCATGAGAGCACCACTCTTACTACACTAACCGCACGTCGGTGGGTATAACCACATCATCTTCATCATCATCATCATCATCTTCTTCATCATCTTCATCATCATCATCATTGTCTATTGAAGTCCATGTTCGTAACTACGGGGGGCAAAGTATCTCAAAATTCGGACTATGTTCCAGAATTCTGACTTTCTATACACGTCACAGTGCGCATGCGCGCGCATACACCCTCGCTAGATGTTTTTTTTTCGGAACCATCATCATCATCATCATCATCATCAACAATACCGGGGTTCTCAGATGCAGAACCCTGCGGAGGCATGTTAGAACCAAAGAACCAAAGCCTTACATCTGTCAGCAATAATAAAGTGTATTTACTCTGCTGTGTACTTAATGATTGTATGTGGAACCATGTAAACGCTCAAAGAACCATTTGAGATGCAGGTTCCCATTGCCCTAAATTGCCCCTGTACAGTAGGCGTGCCTGTGTAAGTGAGTGAGTGTGCTCAGCGCTGGATGCTCACCTTCAAACGCCCTCCCCTGGATGGGCACGGGGAACCGGCTCTGCTGTCCTCAGGCACCTGGCTTCAGTCCATCAAACTCTTGTTTTGTTTGACTAAATAATATAAGGGCGGCACGGTGGCTTAGTGGTTAACACATTGCCCTCTCAGCGCTAGGGATTCCCGGTTCGAATCCCCATCTGGGTGGAGTTTCCATGTTCTCCCCGTGTCTGCGTGGGTTTCCTCCACGTTCTCCGGTTTCCTCCCACAGTCCAAAAACATGGATCAAGTCAATTGAGTTCTCCTAATTGCCCCATATAGAGTGTGTCTGTATGAGTGAGTGTGTGCCCAGCGATGGATTGGCGCCCTGTCCTGGGTCTGTCTGCCCAGCGCCCGAGACGTTCTCCCCTGGATGGGCATGGGGAACCCCACCGCGACCCTAATAGAGGATAAAGCGGGAGATAATGAATGAATGAATAAATAATATAAAAGGATTAAAAGCCATCGTAAGCCTTGTATAAATGCTAGAACAGGTAAACCCTGACTTTTGCCTTCATTGCATCATCTGTATGACCCACTTCTGCTGTGTCTGGGGCAGATAATGTTGGAGTCAGTATTCGTGGTCTGGCTACCGAGACTCAGGAGAGCAAATACAAAATTTGGGGTTTCTGAATGTCAATGCCCTTGACCCCTCAACATTGTTTCCTGTGCTATTTCCCCCCTGGTTACCCATTTCCTTTCACTTTGACCGAGTTCTCTCCACATTCCAACCCAATATAATGTTAGAACATTAACTTAGTTGTAGCAAGTTGACAGGAAATGTTCATCTTTATGACATCAAGATCTCTTTTAATTATTTCATTTAATTCTATTTTCCCCTAGTTTCTGTCTCTGCTGGTTATTTAAGTCTTTATTTTATTTTTCTTTAATTCTTAAACACACTGAATCCAAACATATCTATCCTGTTTTAACCTGATGTCTCTCTCTCTCTCTCTCTCCTTTTAACAAATAGTGATGAGGATAAGTTATCATATAAGCATTGTTCTCAGGGATCATGCTGTGGTTATGTGCATTTCCTTCCTACTCCTGAAATAATGGAGTTACATTTTTCTCTGTTTTCCCGTTTATATTTAGGTGGATATTTAAGTGCAGGGATCATAATTATTAATGGTCTCTTTATACGCCTGACATGAAAAACTCCTGCTAAAACAGTGCTGCTGTCTTCAGAAATGCCAAAGCACAAATGTGAAACATCTTCACAGTGACACACAGAGTACAGAGTACAGTTTAATGCACTGATGTGTTAATAAATGATTTCTTGTAGTTATAACGTACTAAATATAGTAATGTAAAAATAACCTCTTTAAGGGAACATGTTCCTCCTTTTATTTCAACCTGGCTCTCGGTGTTTCAGTGTTCTGGTGTGGATTGCTTATGACAGGTGTATGCTTTTACTTTACATTTACATGTACAGCAACAGGCAGATGCTCTTATCCACAGCAACCTACATTCTGTGCTGGCTGCTGGTAAATGTACCCTCATGTTAGATGCATGAGGACTACAGTTCAGGAACCTGGTGTTTGTGGTCCTCCTGCAGCTCTCTTATTTCTATTCCTCACAATTTTTACTTATTATAACTAAATAATAATTAAAACTACCTAAACTCTAGAGGGAGCTAGTTTATAAGAAATACATGCACAGTCATTATTTACTGTACAACCGCAAAAGTCCCATCTAATAAAATAGAACATCAGTTCTCAGTACCACATATACACACATTGAGTAAAGTGAGCACATATGCCCAGAGCGATGGGCAGCTCGTTAGGTGACTTGCCCAAGGCGACTTCAGATATAGTACCTGGTGGGACAGAGAATCGAACCAGGGGCCTTCAGATCGCAAGTGAGGGTCCTTAACCACAAGCCTACGACTGCCCCTTGATTTGCAGAGGGGACTGTATGTGTACACATAGATTATTTCTGCTTGGAATCAAAACAAAACTATTATAAAAGACTAGAATCCAGAGACCCTCAGAGCTTCTTCTTAAATACAGCGTCCACACGAGCGCAGTAGAAACGAATACATAATTTATGAAGTTAAAAAAACAAACACTCCGCTTTGGTGGTAATATTATTGTGGAGTGGATATTAAAAATGTATAGCTGTGCATATAAACCCTTTATTCTGTGCAGTCACTTTATGAGAAATATTAAATAAGAAAGATTAAATATAAGCAATTGCTTCATTCATTAAGTTTTAGATTTTATGTTTAATCAGTTTGTTAGATTGATCCCTGACGGATCGGACACAGTGCACATTAAATCCTCCATCACGCTTACAGTCTCCAGACTGTCGTGATGAGCCAACTCAACATTATGAGTGAAAGGTATGCTTCCCTAAGCACCCTAATCAAACCAAACCTCACAAAGTGTGCAGACACACACACACACACACACACATTAATTCTTATAGACATAAACTCTTCCCATCAGCAGTCAGTGGGCTGGGGAGCAGTAATTAAGCAGAGCTGATAATAAAAGGGTGCACAAATACAAATTTGGAAGGCTGCTGTGTATTATGTGGAACCTTGAGGGCTTGAATAATATTGTAAAGCTAATTTTTAGGTTCGTTGAGCTGTGAATTAGCTGAAATGGCATGTGTAGTTCAGAGTGAGCGGAGCTTGAAAGGTAGCAATTAAATCTAGCCTACACACTGAAAGCTCAACTAAGACTGACACACTGACACTCTTCAATAAGTGCTCTGGGACGTGTTCGTGTCTTTAGGTTGGGCATCTTGTGACTGCCCCATGTTGACCCCACATTGACCCATTGTTTCCCAGCTGCTTCATCCCCAGGCGGATAAGTGGTCAGTTTTCATGGTCAGGAAAGCATTTGTTCGTTTTTGGTTATAAAACCTTCACCTACAGTTAAACAGTTTGTCTCTCAAAAGTAACTTCTATGAACTTCTGAACTTTGTACCTGTTATAAATGTATGTGAAATAAATCTGATTCTGTTTTGCAGAAATATTCAGATTTCAGTGCTGTTCCAATCCAACAGCGCCCTCTGCAGGATCTGCAAGTTAACCCTTCTCAAGAAGTCACATCGGTAACAAAACCCCGGCATTGAAGCCAGTAGAATAATAATTTTCCTTTTTGTGCTTAGTGGTTCTGGAAAAGGGATGCAAAATTTGGAAAGTAGTTAAGTGAGTAAAGGAAGGGCTTCCTGCAACTGAAAAAAATAATAAACAGGCACCTGTTAGTCAGCAGAACAAATATCATGCAAACTAAGTACAGTCATTACACCGGCCGTAGTAAACTGAAGCTTAAACAAATGATGGAAGTCCTTTTAATGGATAGTGTCTGTTATCATTGCTAGATTCTAACTTTGTGATGTCATAAAACATTCTAATAATTTCAATAAAGAAATACAACAAAGGCAAATATGCAAGGTGCATGTAAAGGGTATTTTGACCACAACACACAACTGCTAAAAGTTAATAATTGAATGTAATTACTATGTCAATAATCCATATTTTCTTTAAACAGCCCCTCACATCATCCGAGCAGCCGACAGTACGCCATGATCACAATAGATCACAATGGAAAACTAACTCATGGATAAAGTATTTTAATAATAGACAAAGTTGTCGGACAATCTGACCTGCATACAGCAGCGACACAGTCTTATAAAAATAGATGTTTTCAGTTTAGTAAGTTTAGTTTAAGTTTGAAGCATGTAAAAAGTCATCAGATCTGTAAATGTCTCCAAATTTCAATAAAATATTTCTCTCAGTTATCAAAATCTGTTTTAAATTATAAAGCAAGACATACGGACATTATAGAAAATCATCATCTGTGACATCATGAGTTCCCTTCACACCCTCCCCCCCATCTGATTAAAACAGAAACAGTAAGTGATTAACAGTCAGGTCATTAAGTTTGTAACAAAGCAACAGAAGATTCAGACAGCTGAGCCTCACTCAGAGCGCCTCACTCAGGCTGAACATCCTGCACTTCTCAACCAAAAGGAAGTGAACTCCCTAACACAGTGAAATGATCTGATCTCTGCATTAATATTTATGAGTGGAAATAATATTTAAGCTTTAAATGATACAGAATGGTTCCTTCATACAGGTTTTCTAAAAAACACTGGAGGCAGTGTTAGTGGTGCAAAGTGCATCATTTCACTTTTTGCTCTGTAAATAAAGACATGAAGAACATGAACCACACAGACATTAGGAGAACATACCAATGCCCACACAGAAATGCCCAGCCAGCCAGTTCTCACTGAAAACAGTACCGCACCCCTCTGTGTCTTATGATCAAAAGTGGTTTATATTTTACTGGCCTTTAATGCTTCCTCTCCAGATGATTCCTGTCTGATTGGGGAATAATTAACCACTGGGTTCTACCTGAAGTACAAATCTGAGAGTCTTATTTTAAAGATTAAACATAAGTATTATTATTAAAAAAAATCCCAAATCATCTCACAGGTCTGTTATATATTCATAGATTCTTATGAAAGTTTGAGAAATGTATGGAGCTTCCTCATATAACAAAGCATTTCCCCTCAACAGAACTCACCCATCTGACGTGCGTTATCATTCTGTAAAACATTATATGAAAGCAGCTTATGTGTCGCTTCATCAATATGGACCTGCGGTACCAGCCACAAGTTTGACCAAAGAAGGCCAAACCAGTCTTTTAACTGGTGCTGTATGGAATGCCTGAAATCGAAACCCTTTGCGGCTTAAGTACAGATTTAGTAAACATTATTTAAAAGTTAATTTTGAAAGTAAACAGTGTTATATATCATGTGTTCCTCCTTCAGTGATGTCGTCCTTCCATGTGTGCAGCTAGAGAGGTTAGTGTTTCATTTGTGCAATGAACAGGTCAAAAACGATGTGAGCTGAGGGCTTTGAGGTACAACAGGAGGTCTAATAAAGGTTCAGGATGAGGGAGGTTGTACCGCTGTGGAGCCGGAGCGCTGGCATTAATCGTCTTCCCCCGGGGCTCCTGGTGATCGTGTGATCCTGCGTCCGCCCCGTTTGCCTGATGGACCTTTAGGCTTGGCGAAAGCTTGCTTGTGAGCATGCTGCTTGGGATGAACTTCTTCATACAAGTACTCACTGGTGAGATCTTCACCGTTATCGATCTCCAGCTACTCAAATGGAATCAAAGTGTTCGTGTCTCACAGTTGATGTCATATGACAATTTAAATACAAACTCAGGGGGGATGAAACCATCTTCTTACCTTTTTGGCGATTTCAATATGAAGGTGTTTTTCAACAGTGTCAATAAGTGGATTTTTGCAGCTGGAGTACAACATCCTCTCCCGAATGCTGCATTTGTAACCTGGCATTGAGTAAATAAACACTGCAAACACACAAACATATTAAACACAGCAGTTAAACCTGCAGAACACATGCTGTCACAGTTTGCAATTTCATTTACAACTAACAAATAAATGTGAAACAAGTGACTAATAAGAAGAAAAAAAAGTGTGTGGTTAAACTTCATTCATTCATTCATTCATTATCTCCCACTTTATCCTCTATTAGGGTTGCGCTGGGGTTCCCCATGCCCATCCAGGGGAGAACGTCCCGGGCGCTGGGCAGATACACCCAGGACAGGGTGCCAATCCATCGCTGGGCACACACTCACTCACACAGACACACTCTATATGGGGCAATTTTGAGAATTCAATTGACTTGATACATGTTTTTGGACTGTGGGAGGAAACCGGAGAACCCGGAGAAAACCCACGCAGACACGGGGAGAACATGGAAACTCCACCCAGATGGGGATTCGAACCGGGAATCCCTAGCGCTGAGAGGCGAACGTGCTAACCACTAAGCCACCGTGCCGCATTTGGTTAAACTTCTATCTATTTTTTTTTTTTTAACAGATTATTATTTATTTTTTAACGTGACAAACATTTTTAATAAAACACTAACCTCAAAGGTTTAATCCTGAAGCTATAAATCTCAAAGCAGTTTTATTATTTCTACATGAATCGGTAATTTGAGGATTTTTATATTCAGAGTGACTGAATGAATCTTTTACCTGCAGACTCGAGGTAGTCTCCTTCATATGAGTGTTTGTAGAGGAAGAAATGGTATCGCGCAGCATCTTTAGGGATTCGTTTGGGCAAATCTTTCAACTCCGTTGGCGTTGTGCTGGATAACTTGATAGATTCCTTCGAAAAATCTATTTCCTGTGGCACAAGCAAGATAATTTCACAATAGGATGTACAACAATAAAATGTATTTTAGATTAGAGTCATCAAAATGAGATGATGCACGTAGCAATGTGGTTTTTAAATATATTACACAACCATCATGTTTTATACAAATGAGCTTTCTGAAGATCCTACCTCAATCCCAGCTGAATTTATTTGTGGTTGCTCTGTTTTGCAACCATAAGAACTTCCATTACTAAAACCATTTTACACATTTAAATTCAGCAAAGGTCATCGGTGGGGTTGAGGTCACTGCAGTTCATTCAAAGCCATTCACTTTAACAGCCGCAGTGGCTTCATAGCTTTAGCTGGTCACTGGTCTGACAGGTCACACGGGACACTGTGAGGACTGTTCATGCACTCACTGCAAATAAGCTTCTTTAAATTTAAATTTGAATGCATTTATAGGAGCTCGTTCTGTCTATATTATTATATTCGGTACTACTTTCTATATTAGATTTATCATGTATACATCACTTACAAGTTGAACATAGTTGATCCTTTTCTCTCGGAACTGTTCCAGGGCCTGAATGGCATCTCTCTGCATGGGAAACGCTACACCCTGAAGGGTCTGATGCTTTGTCTCAATGTGGATGTCTGTCTGCACCTGAAAGGACAAAATCAATACAATTACATTACAGGGACAAAAGTATTGGGAAACATATGGGGCTTTAATAACATTCCATTCTAAAATAAGCCTTTGTGAGGTTAAACACAGATGTATGAGTGGAACCATCTTGAAAACTAATTCCTAATTCCAAATGGACCCAAACTGTTCTCCCAAAGTTGGAAGCATACAGCTGTGTGCATGGTGATGTTCTAGGTTTCAGTCGTCTGAATGGAATAGTTAAATCCAATTCACTCAACAATTCAGAGGTTGTAGTGATCACAGTGACCTTTCAGGTTTCCAGTCTAATCATTATTAAGTATTTGTTTCAAAAAGACTCCAAAAGATGAGATCTGTAGAACCAACACCTGCATGAAACAGGTACAGTGCAGTCACCTGGACAGCATTTCCCTAACTTTAATGAAGCTACACAAAGACAGCAGTGTAAACACAACTCAACGAAACACTACAGCTATATGACAAGCATTCGAGTCATGGAGACAGACAGGATATGCAAAGCTGAAAGAGAGTAAAACAATGAGCTGTGTCACACTGATTAATCCGGTCATTCCAGAGTGTAAAATCAATGGCATTGATGAATGCAGCGTGGGTCACATGATGAGCAGCTGTTATTTTGAGGACAACCAGTCAGCTGTGTCTACATCTTATACAAATCATACTAATAAAGGTTTTATTTCCACAATATACTTAATAACCCAATATACGCTATGTAGTTTGATTTGCCTTTTAATAACTGCTTTTACACAGGCAGTCATGTCATGATGCAGTTACCTCACTGAGTTTGATTTGCCTCAGTTCCTCCTCAGCAGCAGTCAGTGGAAGTGGGGCAGCTTGGGACATCTGGTACCTTTTATAGCCATTTAGTGATACGTCATCCTAAACACAAAGTTATATTAAATGGTTCCTGTGTAAATTACATAATGAACAAATAATTAAAGTGGCAAAAATGATGTACAAACTGGTTTCCAGACATCACATCTCATTATCTCCAGCTTAATACTTAAAGGGAAATTTAGATAGGGGCAATTTAGAGCAGCCAATTCACCTTGAATCCATGTTCAACTACATTCTTTAACCCTTCTGTCATTAAAACAATGGTATTTTTTATAAATCACATTTGAAACTCCAGGGTAAATTGCTGTGATTTGCTCTTCATGTTCGTGAGTCACACAGAAGCTCCCTATCTGAGCTCCATCGTACCTTCACAGTGCCAAAAAGCTCCTCTTTTATGTGGCCTCCTCCAAATTCCTTCTTCAGGGTGGCCCGAGTAGCAGCATACAGCATCTTCTGCCGGACCTGAAAAAAAGCCTGTTTGTTATTTTCTTTTAGGAGAATTGCCAGAACCAGAAACTATGTGCTGACTTTAATTCATCGTGAATTTAAAAGAATGAAATTCTGTTTTGGCAAAACTACTGTTTGGCATTAAATCCCTTCTTCCTGCTGGCAGCGACGAACAACAGGGACATTGAACCCAACTAGAGAGTATTAGAATTGCAAATCCTTAATGCAAATCTGCTCAAATTGACAGCCATCGCTTGTGTGTTTAATGTGAATCAGTATTAATACTTTCTTATCAAACACAGTGCATAAATATAGTGCAATAATAATTTAAAAAAATAAACACACTCCAACATACTTTTTATTGCTGTCTGTTTAAAATAATGTCAGCGATAAAGCTGGTCCTCATGACAGCTGGTTGATAGTCAATGTGCTGCTTAATGTTCCCTGTACATTTAAAACCGCATATGTACAAGATGCACAAAACCTTTAAGACCTACATCTTAATTATTTAATTGAAGTGTTACCTCTTGGTGAATGAGCAAAACACTCCACAAACACCCATTCTGCAACTCAAAATGTTGCAGAAAGCCTTCCAAAAGAGAAGAGGCTGTTATAGCGGGGGATGTTTTTATAGGCGTCCGAATACTTTTGTTCATAAATTGCATCTGTAATTAGAGCCACACCCCAATCTTACTTAAGAGGTATTCAGGCTTCTCTTATGACACAGGAGACAGAAACTTTAAGCTGTCCCCGCCCCTGACTTTAACCTGGAAATAACTGAATGACTCTGATCCCACCCCTTCACCCCTGTCTCACTCTCTGTGGAACCTCCACAGACCTGTTCTTTCAGCAGGTTTATTCAAATCTAAAGAAAAGCTGGAGACGACCAGACGAGACCACATGCACAGTTGCAGGGACGATCAGTACAGTTTGTCTTTGACACGACACAACCTAAAGAAATAGTTTAGTTTTACTATAAAAAAAAAAAAACAAATGCTGCTGAAATAAATACAGTTTACAGGTTGAATCGTAAGAATACATGATCCTGCTTCTGTTTGGTATGAACCTTAACCAGCCACTTTATAAAGTTCACTTGCGTTCTACACCCTGTTATTTTTTAGTTCCACTGAACATATAGTATACATAGTAACATCAAAGTTCTACAATTACAGACTGTAGTCCATATGTTTACATAATTTGTATCTTCCATCTACTCCCAGTTCCGATTTAGCACTGCAGTGTTACTTCAGTGGTGGTGGTGGTGCAGCCTGTGAGCACTGATGAACGAACACAACACAACTTACACAAAGTGTGTAACATGAGATACTGTCTGATTTTACATCTACAAGGTGGAGCAACAAGGTAGACGTGTCTAATCGAGTGAACAGTGAGTGAACACAGGGTGAGAACTCCAAAGGTACTGTTTTGTCTGATCCAATTGTACCAGCGCAAACAAACTAACGCATCACCAGATCAGTGTCACTGCGGTGCTGCGTAATCATCCAACACTCTTGTTCATATTTCAATTTGGAAACATTACGATATTTGTACATTTAAGTTACATTTACCTTTAGGTCTGTGTTTAATTTTTTATTTTCAAAAGGAACATATTGCTGTGGTGCACAATAGCAGGTCCACCAGTGTGTATTATAATTTACCTAAGGGAACGGAAACAGCTGCACTGTACCACTGACTGCATTATGTATAGAACCAGGCTGTAGCTGAACAATCAAGATGTATATTAAACATTAAAGAGGGGTATTCACAGAGATAAAATAAACTTATATATACTTATATATATATTATATATATATAGTTCTTGGCATATATAGCTCATGACATCACTTACAGGAGAGTGATCTGGAGACCACGCTACAAAAATCCACTCATAACCTTGATTATTAGTTCTGTCCAGCCTGTAGAGAAGATAGCAGGGCATGTCCTCTTCTAAAAGAGGAAGGACATAACTGTCCCATTCTTGCTCCCATTTCTTGGCTGCTGGTCTGGTTCCTCCCAACACGAGTTTCTCTAAAGGCAGAATACAATTTCAGAGTTAATGATTCCTTATGTGGAATCTTTCATTAACAAACATAGTAAGGACTTTGTGTCGGTCTCCAACCTACCATTTTCAATGACAACCTTAATGAGGCGGTACTCTCCGTTCCGCGCCTTAGCAAAAACCTCTTTGACTTCTGCTGTGGCTAAAAAAAAAAAAAATTTTAAATCATTTTCAATCAAAGCTCTAATACATATGTATATTATTAATATTCATTGGGCTGAAATTGTGAAAGCGGAGTTAAGGATGCATGAGGGTGAAAAAGAAAACCGTATGGCGGCAGCATTCAAAACATCAACGTAAGCTTTCAAGCAATTATCTCTGACAGTCTGAACAAAAATAAATACTGTGGCTTTTCATAAAGTTGTTGAAACTA
>JAFMOC010000017.1:987500-1030000 GCA_019802505.1 Corydoras sp. C115 | reverse complement strand
TGCCATCAGGTATTTGTCTATGACTAAGGAACCATATCAGAGGGCTATAAGTCAAACTCTCAAGCTGTCACCCACATAGTGTGTGAGAGCGAGAGAAAGAGAGAAAGAGAAAGAAAATACCCAACACACTTGTTCGATGCTAAATACTTGGGATGACGTATGACGCAATGGGGATGAGGGCACAGAAGCCATTTAAAGGCTGTGCATCTGTTACAAAAACACACGAGCCATTCCAGCATTACAAAATGTGATGATTTTATTACACCATGTCACATGAGAACCCATGCCAAACTGACATCATGCTTATTTTAAATCCCTAAAAAAGACAAACTCAGTGATGCAGAAAATGGCTGGCAGCCTCTTTCCTTTGGAAAAACAGTGAGTGTACTCGAGTCCATCTGTCACCACTTTTGTGTTGGCCTCACTTTTAGCACAAACCACTGGGTCACCAGATTGGATTGTGTCCGGACCAGTGAGGTTTTAAAATACATCCAGCACACTATAAACCAGAAAAAGTACAAATCCCATTTCCAAAATGTTTGGAATGTGTTGTGAGGACCCAAAAAAACAGGAAGCAATAGATCATTTTCATTTCTTTCATTTATGTGACAGAAATGCGGTGGCACAGTGGCGTAGTAGTTACCCTGTCCACCTGGTAGCACTAGGGAACCAGGTTCAAATTCCAATCTGGGTAGAGTTTGCATGTTCTTCCTGTGTCTTTTCTTCCAGAGACCAAAAACATGGACTGAAGATTTACTGGCCTATATGTGTGTGTGTGTGTGTGTGTGTGAGTGTGTGTCCAGTGATGGATTAGCACCCTGTACTGGCTGCATCTGCCTAACACCCAAAATGTTCTCATCTAGATGGGCATAGTGAGCTCCCCACGACCCTAGTAGAGGATTAAGCGGAAGATAATGAGATGAGATGAGATTTCTGATCTGGTATCATATTCTTCACTATGTGTGGCAACGATACAATAATATACTTACAGTATGAGAGTAGTTAACAGCCATGAGGTTGAACTTGTGTATGCTGTGAATGGCAGTTTATCACCCCGGGGGCAGTATGGTAGCCCCGATTCATCTTGTGACAAATGTATCAGGGTATATAGTGACACCGGTGACAGATGAGGTGATTAGGTATCCAGAAGCCCTGTCCTCTCTCACACATCTGAAAAAAAAATATATAAAAAAAGGAAAGACAAGAAAAATGGCCTCTTCCGTTAAGAGCGTAACTAAACGAGTACACTATCATCTATCGCTGGCATGGATGGCACAGTAATATATAACTATAATAACATGGGACGTGGTGCATTGTGTTGGCTCTCCAGCATCATTCAGGGGTTGATTCATGGCTGAGTCGATGCTGCAGGGAGTTTAATCATCACAGTCTGACTAAACAAACTCCTCATCATCTACTCACTCACTCAAACTACCAATAACAAAATTAGAATTCCAACAATATTAAAAAAAAAAAAGATAATAAAGAACAGACATAATACAGTAATACTGTGGCATTTCTGTAGAGTTTGGTGAGGAGGAGGAGGAGGAGGAGGAGGAGGAAGAGGAGCCACAGCACTTTATCGCGTTCCTGCCCCCAAAATGTTTATTGCCTAGTGAGCTCATTTTCTATTGAGTTTATTGATGTCTTACTCCTTCACTTCACAGTTTCCCAGGTTTATGTCACAGTTAGAAAATGCCATTTCAGGTTCAGAGTCTTGTTTTCTGTAAAAAAGGAAATAATGGCATAGAACAGTAAACACACCCCTGTCCCAATGTTTTGCTGAGTGTGTTGAGGGCATCAACATCA
This sequence comes from Corydoras sp. C115, assembly GCA_019802505.1. Classification (NCBI taxonomy): domain Eukaryota; kingdom Metazoa; phylum Chordata; class Actinopteri; order Siluriformes; family Callichthyidae; genus Corydoras; species Corydoras sp. C115. The sequence goes on along the minus strand of JAFMOC010000017.1, from coordinate 1,028,191 downwards.
CAATTTTAATATGTAAAAATAATGCAATTAAGACATCTTATCTCATTATCTTCCACTTAATCCTATATCAGTGTTGCAGGGGGGGTTCCCCATGCCAATCTAGGGGAGAAGGTTTTGGCGCTGGGCCGATAGACCCAGGACGGGGTGCCAATCCATCGCTGGCACACACTCACACACACACACACACACACACATACTGGTTTTCATGTTTATCGGGGACCAACATTCTGATCATCAACTGCGGGGACCACCCTTTCTAAAGGTTTTAGAGGTTCAAAAAAAATCAGGCACAATAACCAATGTTCCGTTAGCTTATACACGCCTTTAAACATCCCAAAAGACGAAGTAATGTCTTGCTCGTCATATATGGGGACTCGTGAAAAATCTAATAAACATGGCTAATGGGGAATGCATACCACAGCAGGTAATAGGATAAAACTCAACTCAGTTCAACAACAACAACAACAACAACAGAAAAAAATCGAACACTTGTTCACTTAGTATAACAATGGATTTTTTTTATTTTATTTCACATGTTATTTATGTTGCAATTTTCTTTTATAAGCTGTTATTCTATTATAAAATATATATTTTACATTCTTCCAGTCCCGGTTCTTAAGAACTTCTGGTTCAGCTCTTAAACACCTCTCACAGTTGTGCTTTGCTGGTACAATACATGAGGTGATGAATCTACTCATGTGCCTTTCCACAGCTTGCACCTCCGTCTGCTTCCAGGGTGTTTTCTTCTTCTTGGTAGCATTACCTTAAAGTGGTCAGAAAAATACATTTGAAATTGAAATGTGTATAAGCTGAAGTATTACATTGTCTGAACATTTCTTAAGAAACAAAAGACAATCATCACTGACATACAGTAGGAAGTAGAAATGAAAAATAAGATCACCTTTGAAGGAAGGCCTTATAGCACTAACTTCTGATGACATCTCATTGTCTGATGACTGTTTGCGTTGTTTTTGGCTGTGGTGACAGCATTTCATTGCTCAAGCTAGAAGAAAGTGTCATTTCTGCCGATTGCTCTGTGGAAAATTATTGAAAAATAGAGATCAATAAAGTTCTTATTGTACATTAGGAGCTCAACAAATACATGAAAGTAAATTTATTACAATAAGGGAAAACTATAGTCTTTTAACAGCAATTTACTGACATACCACTAACTGCAGGTGAACAGCTTCCCTCCTGTATGCTCCTGTGCTCTTCATCACTGTCCACAGCTCTTTCTATGGAAGTCAAACAAATTACAGCTTAACTATGCGATCAAACAAAAAGAAATGTATAGTAAAAAAGTAAGAAAGTTAAAATGTCACACCATCAGGATCTAGCCCAATTTCATCCAAGTTCTTGCCATGAAACTCAGCTAATCTTCCTTGCTCAAGCGCCATTAGAACTTTGCTAATTTTGGCGAGTTGAAGGGTCTTCTCAGGCAGTCGATAGAACTCTCGATGGATCCTTATATCATGTCCAAGAAAATTAGCCAGCTGGTCCATCTCGGTGTCTGTCATATTTAGCACAGTTGAAAGAGTAGCAGCATGCTTTCTTAATCTGGTAGATGTCAGAGACCCAGGACATTTTGCACCACACATCTTTGCAACGTTGCGAAGGCAGTCTGATCCTCGGAAATGTGTCATGGCTTCTGGTCTTGCAAACATATAGCTGTTGTCTTCTTGAACCCCACAAGTTTCTCTCTGCTTAACAAGCAGTTCTAATGCATGCTGCATTTTTGAAGTCAGCAGAATTGGAACCGGGCGACCACGCTTTCCCCTGATGACAACCCTTGAGAAGTGTCTACAGAGTTTTTTTTCCACTTCAGAGAGTGCCCAGTCCACATCCTCATGGTGATCAGAAGTGTCTCTTGATAAAAATGCAGCTAAAGGCATGCTAGAAACCTCTCCTTCCCTGCGTCGATTAAATAGAATGATCTGTGCCAGGCATACCTTCGCGAGATCCGTCCAGGCTTTGGCAGAGGGATTTTCAGTGAGTAAATTGAAAAACTCATCTTGCATTCGACTAAGATATGCATGCATTTTTTGGACATCTTCGGTAAAAGGCATGAGAGTAGGTACATTCCACTTTGCTTCCCTAATGTTCCTCAATGCTGTAGCAGAGATCAGCTCATTCCACTTTTCCTGATGGATCTCTTGAAACTCATTTGCATTCTTCACAAGTTCAGTGTTGTTTGAGATTAAACCCTGAGCTTTTAAGAGTTTGCTTACTTTAACCAGAGTGTTCCCAAGTTTGGTTGCTAATGATGGGGTCAAAAACGTGTTGGTTTGATAGTCATACCCACATGTAATCTTAACAGCTTGGATCACCTCCATGTACTTGTTAGGATTAATGAGATCTTCCATTTTTTTCAAGCTGGTGGCTTTTCTGGCATTGTGAATAAGCCTTCCCATTTCTCGCATCTTCTCTCGCACATGCTGTTGATTCTTAGCTGATCTCCCACCTTTGTTCAGCAAGTGTTGCCCAACATTAATAATGACTAGGTCATTTTTTATTAAACTTGTGACTGGGTCAGGATTCATTGCACTGATTACTCCCCATAGTTCTTTACTGACATGTGAAGGCACAGGCCCAGTGAACGTACACAAAGACTGAACACGGTTTTTTCCAGGTTTGGGGCCAACCGATCCAGGCCTAAGTTGACAGTTACGCACGTGTCGCCACAGGAACTTTCTTCTAAATAGTGCTTGACAATATGCACAGTGCATGAAATCATTTCCCTGTGCTTCTTCACGTGGGCGTTTAAATGGAACAAGTTTCCCCTTTCCAGACTGCATAACAGCGGCATTGTGGGCATAGTTTCCTCTGTTGCGAATATAATCTAGCAGGTTCTTTCTTTCCTTGGAAGCCTTCGGAAAGCTTAGAGCTTTGGACACATCAAATTCATTCTCATGAACACGTTGAAGATGTCTTGCCATCTTAGAATAAGGTTTAGAGCAATACAAGCAATAATGTTTCTTGTCATACACTCTTTGTCCACCCATCCTTTTGCTTGCACTAACAACTATGCGGTCAGTTATGTTCTGACTTGAACTGGGCTCTTCTGCTTCAGATGTACAGCTGTGCTGGTCAATGGTGATTCTGTCTGATGTAGCATTGAAAACCGGGGAATTCCCCAAGCCAGAGACATCCACATTTTGCTTACGTTTTGCTGACAGGTTTAGTTCAAGGCTAGCATCACCTTCGCCATCACTGGAGGTATCTGGAGTGTGATCATCTGCACTCTCTGATGTAGAATCAAATAGTTCACCAGAATCTTCAAGGTTTGTGTCTTTCATCTAAATATAAAATAATAATTAAAAAAAAAAAATAAATAAAAAAAAACAACAACATTTTATATGATAAATTTTATATGATACTTACTAGCTACAATTATGTTTATATGCTTAGTTAAGCACTTACTATGATACTTTTAGTCCTCCTCAGTCTTGGTACAGGAATGTCTAATTCTTCTTGATACTCTGTCACAATCTGTAAATAAAGCAATATAACAATTTACATCATAGTTTAATCCATGAAAATAGTATTTTAAGAATAATGAAAGATTTCATCCTGCTCAGAAAAAAAACTGTGTTCTCACCTCTGGAATAATAACACTTTCAGGGGGACCTTTCTCACACATTACAGTTCCACAGGGGGACCTTTCACACACCGACATTACAGTTTCTTATGGTGAATGCCCGATTTATGGCCGATTTAACAACTACCCCTGTCTCTACACCTGAAGGCGATCTGTTAGCACTAATGACGGCGTTAAATTGCACGCGGTTTCAAAATAAATGTCCCATACCTGAAGCTTTGGATAAATTGAGAAATTGCATTATTTAGGTATTTATTTATTAATCCTAACAACAAGTATTGCTAAGAAAGTATATCTAACTAAAAAGTAAGTTATATATATATATATATAAATATATATATATATATATATATATATATATATATATATATATATATATATATATATATGTATATAAATGTGCTTACCTTTTGTTTTCCTGTTGATCCTCTGCACAAATATTTTCTTTGATGGATCACTCTGGTCTTGCAGCAGCTTCACTGGTTACCCATGAAGTTCCACTTAGATTACAAAACTCTTCTGGTAACTTTTAAGATTATTCATAACCTTGCTCCTCCATATCTGTCCAACTTAGTTATGTAACATGTAACACCACTCATAAACTATAGGGGAAGAAACTGAACTCCGCCACACACACACACACACACAGAAAATCATGCAGTATGGGCCAAAGCTTAAAACTTCATAAGCACTATCAGAAAACCTTTTTTAATCATTTAAAATGGTTTCCCGTTTGGGGACTAGAATTTTGGTCCCCACACACCGCAAGAGGTCCTCATGAGATGACTATGTAAACAGACAAATGTCCCCGCAACGTGATGATTACCAGAACACACACACAAAAAAGAAAGATTCTAAAGGTTTCTTTAAAAAAAAAATCCTCAAATGGAACAATATTCGTTCATGTTCCGAGCTGCTCACCGAAATGCAGGTTTCTAAACAGATTTCAGTGTAATCAATCACCTCTCTCCTCCTGAGCTTGCAATCTTTTAGTCTGTCTGTCCTTATCTGTCTCCTCACATTGGCTTCCTGCAACACAAGCTGTGGCTTTATGCTTCTTATTTACAGAGTGAATTATGCTGCGCTAAAGAACTTCCATTGAGACTTTTCTGAAAGTGCTGCTTTCAGCATAAATCACGCTCTAATCCAGCACACAAGTTTAATTATCATCAGCACATTTGTGCATGGTACATTCATCACCCAGTGTTCTGTGCTCTATATGTGTAATCAAGGAAAAGAGAACAAGCAAAAAAAAAAAAGCATAGATCTCAATATGATGATTTATGGAGAGTGATCAACTGGATGATGAATCAACAACTGGGATGGAGCCGAGCTATTAGAATGCCTTTTAGCAAAACTGACACCAGTTAAAATGATGTTCATCAATCTGCTCCCGTCCTTCGCTTTCATCCTCCATCCTCTCGCAGTTTGCATTTGCATGTTTTAAGGGTTGGATTATAGCTCTTCTTAAACTTAATGTGCTGGTTTAATTGGAGCACTTAGCGTGAATTTGAAATATGACACTAAAATGCGCCACTGAAGCAACTTACTCCCATTTTCTTTGAAATATGTCCCGGTTGTCAAACCTGGTTCCTCCACGATGCGAGGGGGACGTGCTAACCATTACGCCACTGTGTGCCACCCATGTTATAGATTTCTTATTCTTAAATCTCCATCAGCAACAATCTCACCAGGATTTCAGCTAATAAACACACGTGTGTTCTCCGCACTGCAGGTTCCCCTCTGCTCGGATATTTATTCATCCTTTTTCTGCTCTGCAAAGTATTTCACACATTACATAAATACTGTGAAATCAAACACATTATTGTTATGTGTTTTACTTTTATAATTAATTACAATAAACACACAGTGACATCAGATTAAGAAAAGTTCAAAGAAATATATTGTTTGTCACATGATTTCTGTTTTTAATAATAACCAGGAATATTGAAGGTAACATAGAACATGTTAAGTAGCTCGTAAGTGAAGGTTTTTACACCCCAGCTTGTTTTTGTTGGAATTTTTTTTATACTCTTGCAGCCATACTTTAATCACTTGCTGCGTACTGTGACTTGCACAACATGAAAGAAAGTGAACGCTGCAACGGGCCTTTTAAGTGGCACATACCGCCGGGCGGAATTTGTTTATCACCGCAGTACATCGAATCTCGGATAGCATGTATAAGAAAAGCTTACCTGTGTCAATGACGAGGCGAGCAGCATGAGCACTAAAACCGAGCTACACATCACTCAGCTGAGACCCAGACCTGAGTCTGTTCAGTTTGTACGATCTGTAATTATAAGTATATGTAAGTATAAGTAATGTGGTTCACATTCACAATGCTATTCAGAAATAACAATAATAACTACAAAAATATTAACAACAACATTAATAGAAAATATATTCATCATCATCATCATTATCATTAAACTTTTTCATACATTCATTATCTCCTGCTTTATCCTCTATTAGGGTCGTGCTGGGGTTCCCCATGCCCATCCAGGGGAGAACGTCTCGGGCGCTGGGCAGATACACCCAGGACAGGGCGCCAATCTATCGCTGGGCACACACTCACTCACACAGACACACTCTTATGGGGCAATTTAGAGAACTCAATTAACTTGATGCATGTTTTTGGACTGTGGGAGGAAACCGGAGAACCCGGAGGAAACCCACGCAGACACGGGGAGAACATGGAAACTCCACCCAGATGGGGATTCGAACCGGGAATCCCTAGTGCTGAGAGGCGAACGTGCTAACCGCTAAGCCACCGTGCCGCCCCTGCATTAAACTTAATAAGTAAAATTCTCATCTCATCTTATCTTCTGCTTAATCTTCCACTCGTACATACAGAAACCATGGAAACTCTACCCAAATCAGAGATTCGAACCTGAAATCCCCAACGCTGAGAGGCAGACATGCTCACCACTACACCACCATGCCACCCTATTAATAAAAATGTGACTGATAATCTTCTGGACTGAAAATCGAATTAATCACCAAAAAGCATTTAAATTATTTTACACCTTTAATTAAACCTCTGCTTTTGTTATCAACCCAAAAGAGATGACTTAAATTCCGTAATAGATTCATGTGAGATTAAACCTAATTACCATCAGTGCATTATTTAATAACCTTTCGCCACCATTTTCATAAAAGAGGCTAAAAACTCAGAGACGTCGTTATTCGTGTCCTGAGCAAAGGGCACATTGTGCATTCAGACCCCACATTTTCACACACTGTCAGGAAATTTGGCCCTAATGAAGACCCCAGGGAGTCTGCCCATGTGACTAATGACGTCATATGAACGTGACCGCTCCATTTTGCGCTGACAAATGATTAGAAGGTTGGAAAAGTAATCCTACACTGGGTTAATGGAGATTTTACAAGCTGGCCTGAAGGCAAGCAGGGATCTTTCTCCCAGCAGATTATTAAGCCTGTCCTTCGTGCACAACTGAAGGGAGTAGAGGATGCTTAATAAATGAGACTGAATGTGTTATTTGACAGCTTTATAGTCTTTCTCTGGGAAAAGCTGGCTATACATACTAAGCAGAGATTCGACAGAGGGATTCACTTAGAGCAAATCTTTAATCTACTCTCCAAACATCTGGATGGAAATTGAAACGGTAAGCACCAGTAAACTGCCATTTCAGACTTACTGCAGTCCACTGGGGATTATCTGTGACCAGTGTGTATTGAAATCCCAATAATTCATAAAATGAATAAACATCGACCTTATCACTAAATCAGTCTGAGGATTTGCAGTCAAGCATAACCTGGATGCTTCAGACAAGAACCGAATGACTATGATGAAGACTTTCAATAAAATAGGAGTTTTGGGTGTACCAAATGTGCCCATAATGAGACTTTCTAAATTTATGAGCGCCCCTCGTTACCATCATCAAATTACCATGATAATTTTAACCCAGGGCGGCACGGTGGCTTAGTGGTTAGCACGTTCGCCTCTCAGCACTAGGGATTCCCGGTTCGAATCCCCATCTGGGTGGAGTTTCCATGTTCTCCCCGTGTCCGTGTGGGTTTCCTCCAGGTTCTCCGGTTTCCTCCCACAGTCCAAAAACATGCATCAAGTTAATTGAGTTCTCTAAATTGCCCCATAAGAGTGTGTCTGTGTGAGTGAGTGTGTGCCCAGCGATGGATTGGCGCCCTGTCCTGGGTGTATCTGCCCAGCGCCCGAGACGTTCTCCCCTGGATGGGCATGGGGAACCCCACCGCGACCCTAATAGAGGATAAAGTGGGAGATAATGAATGAATGAATGAATTTTAACCCACAGGAAATTCTTTATTTCTGCTTATGTGACAAGAAGCTAATAATATTAACCTGGGATCAAGAAAATAGTGCTGGATTGACAAGAATTGAAACTAATGATCAGTTATAATGCTGGTTTGAATCAAGAGGCAATTCAAATTAAAATGCAGCAGCATAAATAATATTTATTAGAAAGCTTTAAATGAACTGATTCGTCGTTGCAGTTCCAATTTACAGTTTAAGGTTTTAAATAAACATTATTTATTTTAGTATATTCTCAGTGATGATGTAATCGGTTTTCATCTGCAGGTTTAGTGTTCCTACAGGAGAAAATACCTCAGTATTCTGTACTCTGTGTCATGTGGCTTGAGGCGTGTAATGTTCAGGAACATTTTCCAGGTTCGTGTTATGGACAGAATGCAAAGTATAAATGTTTTTGCTGTGCACTGTACAACTCTCAGTTGTGACCTCAATACAACTTTACCACAATTGTTTTCTTATAATGAAATTAAATAACCTGCACCATTTTTGCTCATATTAGATTCGTAATGATTAAAATAAAATTCCAACAAATAAGTCTAATGGCGGCGGCACGGTGGCTTAGTGGTTAACACGTTCGCCTCTCAGCACTAGGGATTCCCGGTTCGAATCCCCATCTGGGTGGAGTTTCCATGTTCTCCCCGTGTCTGCGTGGGTTTCCTCCGGGTTCTCCGGTTTCCTCCCACAGTCCAAAAACATGGGTCGAGGTGAATTGAATTCTCAAAATTGCCCCATGTAGAGTGTGTCTGTGTGAGAGAGTGTGTGCCCAGCGATGGATTGGCGCCCTGTCCTGGGTCTATCTGCCCAACGCCCGAGACGATCTCCCCTGGATGGGCATGGGGAACCCCACCGCGACCCTAATAGAGGATAAAGCGGGAGATAATGAATGAATGAATGAATGAAGTCTAATGGCACACTTTCTATATCAGCCTTAAGATGCAACCTAACTCATCCTGCATTCTTGAGTCATTGAATATATAATTTGCTAATAATTATCAAGTTGGAGGTTCACCAAGTTGCAGATATAGGCCGTTTAGTAAACTCCTAGGTTTGCTGTTTTATGGCTGACCCTGCACTCTGACCTGAACACAACTTCTGGTTGTCAGAAGCCATTTAAACCTCTTTAAGGATTGACTTTAGGACACTGGACTCTCTTTAGAGACACACTCCTTCCACTGGTGCAAACATTCCACTAATTTATTACTAAATCCCAAAATGTTATTTTGCCCAAATGACTTTCCCCCCCAAAAATTGCTCAAATGAAATATAACTGTTTTAAAGATATTCAAAGGAAGTGAAAATGGAAGAGATTTGGATATCATGTTATGTACAAAAGACTTATAGAAGACAGTATATAAATTTATATTTGATCTCATTTTTCAAATGAAAGCTCAAACATTTGCCTTTAGAGACCTACTGCAAACCCAGATCAAGTCCTAATCCCCTGTTTGACCACTTGCAACATGGATGGCCAGAACTTATGCAGAGCGCTCCAGATTGTAATTATGGGCCACATCCACACCAGGTTAAGGTCATGCATCTGCAAAAACTGTCTTACATGCAGGTTGCACAGCCAAATGTGTTTTGGGCCATGTGGGCCATGTGAACATTTTTATATAAGGGCCACCAACGGCTCATGTACAGATTGTCTGTGCTCGTGTTTCCGCCAGAAGTAGCCCACATCTGAATGCTCTCTGGGTTATTACTTGTAGAAATATGAATGTGCCATAAAAAAAAAACATTCTGTTTCTGATGTTTTTTCTACAATATTATTTTCAAATAAATAAATATACTCACTGCCAATGTTTACTCTGGGCAACGAGTTCTTTTTCCCCACAGATGTGAACCTGTAGACCATCATTTCCCAGAAAGATCTGATTGGAGACAAGGTGAAGACTGTGCTGTAAATAAATCATGATCTCTTGCGTTACTGTTCCACAGCGCAAGCACACAGACCAAGAGAACAGGTATCATCGGGATACAGAGTGCAGCTCAAAATGAGAGGGTTTTTTTCATAGAGAAAGGGAGGAAAAAATAGCGAAGGCAGAGAGTAAGAGTAAGTGAGGCTGGTAGCAGAAGTGAAGAGGGCTGAAGTTAATGACAGGTTTGGGTTATGCTGGGGCTGAAAGCATTCTTGACAGTTTAAGGCCGCTATTTAAAATTGCTTTTCCTTTATGAGAAACAGACAGAGAGAGTTCAGCCATCTGTCAATAGGCTTTACACTGCAACCTTTAAGCTTTCTAATATATCTAACAGACAGAACCGTTGTCATAAACACAAAAAAAAATTATATAATTTAATTACACATGATATAGTACTGAACAGGCGGCACGGTGGCTTAGTGGTTAGCACGTTTGCCTCTCAGCGCTAGGGATTCCCACTTCGAATCCCCATCTTGGTGGAGTTTCCATGTTCTCCCCGTGTCCGCGTGGGTTTCCTCCGGGCTCTCCGGTTTCCTCCCACAGTCCAAAAACATGGATCAAGTTAATTGAGTTCTCTAAATTGTCCCATATAGAGTGTGTCTGTGTGAGTGAGTGTGTGCCCAGCGATGGATTGGCGTCCTGTCCTGGGTCTATCTGCCCAGCGCCCGAGACGTTCTCCCCTGGATGGGCATGGGGAACCCCACCGCGACCCTAATAGAGGATAAAGCGGAAGATAATGAATGAATGATATAGTACTAAACATGAAACCTGCTTAAATAAATGCCAAAATGTATTTAGGCTTCTACAGTCCTAAAAAAATATATTACTGCTGACAGGATGAAATGGCTTTTTTAAATCTAAAATAAACGCTGAAACTTTGTGACAAATTAAAACATCAGAACGTTAATCTTTATAACTCCATGTAGTTACTGTGCTCAGCCTTTGGACGGCAGTATAGTACTAAATAACATCTAAACTGCTTCTAAAACATAATAAATAAGCCAACAAAACACAGAAAGACTTGTAAAAGGTTGTTTTTTTATTATCTACTTTCCACACCTTGTTAATGTGAGTCTATCTAATTTAACTGTTGTATGTTTTCAGTTGGTATTTGGTGCTTGAAGATGTGAGGTGCCAACAACCATGCTGTTCCACAATGCTGCATTAAAAGCACATACATTGAGATGCCATTGAAATTTTTTAGTTTACCTACAAGCCCACAGGGATATAACATCTATACTCTGGTAGTAGGCCATTAAGATCTAAGCCTTTTAAACTCTGAATGTTTAGTATAATTTGCAGTATGTACCGTGTAAAGTTAAATGCACACAATTTAGTTTAATAAAGCTTAACTGTTTACAGTCTTATACATGCCTGCAAGTTATTTTTTAAATGTATAGTTGCCTAAATAATGCAGTTATCTATGCTTGTGTAAAAAAAATAATAGATGCAGTGGACTGAATAACGTTAACCGAGTCTATAGGCCTTATTATAAATAAATAAATACATCGTGAAGAAATGTGAGACATTTTGATCAAACCTCATGATGATAAAAAATAACTTCTGAAAAGTCTTATAATTAGAAAGGCTGTTCAAACACTTTTTGTATTATATTTTAGTAATATATGTGGTTTTCAGTCTTTGAACTTGAAACAGATCATTAATGCATGTTTAAAAGCTATTTTTAAAGCCCCTTACAGAAAGTTCTTTAATCTCTCTGTTGAATGATTTCAAACTCGCTGGTTGCGACTGCATGCTCGCCTCTCTCACTTCATCCGCAGCACATGAAGCTCATTAAGTGAACGATGAACTTCCCTCAGTGATGTAACAAGGCTAGAAAGGATCTCTCCAAGGTGCTGAAGCTGCTGTGACACTCCCACACTTGGTTTGCTCCCTCATTCTTTCTGCTTTTATCTCTCCTCCTCTGGTTTCCATTTTCAACTTCCTTTTCCTAACCCTCTCAATCGACCTGCCCATTAACTTCATTTTTTTTAACTTATACCTTTCTGCACCACGATAATTGCCCATCCTTATTTAGAAATCAGTTAGATAAGACAACAAATACACTCCAAAAAAATGCTAGTGTTCCAAGGTAAAGGCATCAATTTCCAATAATGATCAGGAACCTGACTCCCTAATTTAATTAGGCTGCATAGTGCTAACAAAGGAAAGCTGATTCAAGGATATTTTCATAAAGAGAATTAGAGAACCCTCACAGTGTACATCATTTGAATATATTCTTGCTTGTTTTTTTTGTTGTTTAGAGAGAATTGTTAAAGAAAGTTTTATTTAGTTCCCAGCGTAAAAACAAAAACAAAAAAAAAACAGTCAGTAGATCAGATGTCTTAAGCACATTAGACTAGATATGAACAAATGCACTGACTGTAACACTGAATATGTGCCTTCAAACTCAATCAGGATCCTTTTCAAATTTACAAGGGTATTTTAAATAAAGGACAAATCCTAGTAATTTCCTGTAAGTTTTAATGACAAACAGAGCTGGATTTAAACGTAAGAAAAATGTACATTAGTCAAACAGATAACGATAATTTACATTTCTGGTTGTCAATTTAATATAATAATAAATTATATTATTTAATAGCGCAGAGCAACCCATTAAAGAGTCGTTGTTTGAACTCTTTATTTCACCATAACACAATAGCAACCCACATATTAAATTAAACACTTTCATGAAAAATGAAAATCAAGTCCAAATACAAATGTCTGCAAAAAGGTGAAGCTGTGTCTGATGAGGTCATGCCTGCAGGAGATGAGTCATGTACACTGGGATGTTTATTTGAGCTCGATGTCATCACTTGTTTCAGGGCTGATCAACTTTTAACCAGATTCTTATCTTCAATACACTAAAGAGTTGATCCAATGTTGTTTTTTTAATTAGTTTAAATTAACAAATCAGATTTACAGCAGGGTAAAGAAATACAACCCACATTTATTTTACATCTGATACGTTTGTTTCTTACATCAGAATATCAGCATTAAAAAAGAAAAAAACTTTTATTTAGATGACATCCACCCATCCACCCCATCATCTGTCCATCTATACCACCCATCAGCTTATCCAGAAACCTGCCAATCAGTTCAACTACCCACTAAACCCCCCAACTTTTCATCCATCCACTGGTCAATCTGTCCAACCATCCATTTCATCACCTGGCTTCGCATCCATCCAGCTGCCAATCGGTCCACTGTTCCACCCTGTCTATTCATCCAACCACCCATCTGCCCATACAGCCACCCGTCAATCTGTGCCACCACATTCTACACCTACCACCTGCCCATCCATTATCCGCCAGTCTATCCAACTGCCCATTACATTAACCACCTGTGTATCCATTGAACTTCCAATCCATCCAACTCTTTCATCCATTCACCCATCCACTCCCCCATCCAAAAATAAATACTGATTAAGCAATAAAACTGCACTCAAATTAGGCGCTTTTAATTATTTATTCCTTCACATATTTTAATTTCAAAACCATTTTATCTGACTGATTTATACAGAAAATAAATTAAATTACCAAAATATGCTCTGACTGTTCTTTAAATCACTGTATGAGATTTGTTGCTTATATCTATATTGGCATGACATGAGGCAGTAGAACTTTTCCTAATGTAAAACCAACCTGAATATTTAAAATAAAAACAGGCAGAGCAGTAGAAATACAGGCAGAGCAAGATCCAGCGAAGGAACAAAGAGAAAAGGGGATGGGAATAGAGAAAAGGGCAGTGAGGCAGAGCTGCCTTCTGAATGGTGCTAGAGGCACAGTGGATCCACAGAGCAACAGACATGACCATTCTGTGGGGAAAGAAAAAAAGGAAAAGACTTGAAAGGGAGGCGGAAACAGAAATGTCAGTAGATGTAGTCAAACTCTAAAGTTAAAAGACTACGGCTGTTGGAACATTTTTAGCTCTGCGTTTGTATGTGCGTGTAGGTGTATTTGTGTAGGATTGTGAGAGGCTGCATGTTCTTGTCTCTGAGCTTCAATCTCAATACTTAGATGAATTTGGTTTTGACTTTAGAGACCCATGTTCTGTGCTCCAGTTTAAGTTGCTTTCAACTGCTACACTTAGTGTCAGTTTAACTTGATCTGGATTTTTCCTACTGCAGCTCGAGATCACACTGATATTTATCTGACTAAAAGACATTTATCAGAACTCATGATTAAATAAAATGTCAAATAAAAGTAGCAGGTTTTGCATCACGCAGTAAAGTACGACTTTGGAAACTTATTGTGTGAAAAAAACAATTAATCTCCTTCTGACAAAAAGAAATGTGGTTCTGTTTTACCTTGCACTGGCAGAGAGAGCACTCTGTACCATGTTTAGTCCAGGTGGAGCCGCCGAGGCGCGTTATTCCATATTCATCTATGCAGGTTTTGGTGATGTCATTGAAAACTGTGTCAGCCTGACATGGATCTGTGATGCAATGGGGACAGCACTCCCCCTCAGGTACTGCCAGGTACTCACAGTTGGCCAAGGGGGCACAGGGCATCGGCCAGCAGTCTACCTCGCCATGCTGGGACAGACAAGACATACACACACACACTTATCAGCTTAAGGTTGCATTAAAATCAAGAATTTAAAGAAATGCATAATGCAATGACTGCAGACTTATACTTTTAAGCTATTTGAGGTGACATGAATCAGAAGTTTGAATTTCAATAAATTACTACTGTATTTATCATGAGCTGATATAAAATGTGCATGATTCATGAGAGGAGCATCTAAACCAATAGAGCAAGAAATCAGTATGACAGAGAGCATGTGGAAGGTGTATATATATATATATATATATATATATATATATATATATATATATATATACACACACACACACACACACACACACACACACACACACACACACACGGTTTGGAAACGTGTCAGCATTTATTAAGCCTTAAATCTCTGGGGCAATAACATTTAATAGCTTAGTGTAGTACAGGGAATGGTAAACTATAAACCAGTTATGAGTGTTAGTGACTAGACTCTCTTGAGATGGAATATGTTGCCTTGGTTGATTTTAGTAAGTAATAAGACAAGGTTTCTTAAACCTGAACGCTGGCAAATCTATTTCTGTCTTTTCATCATTGTTAGTTACATAATGCTTCTGTGTTATTAAAATAGTGAAATATACTGTATATGTTAACATTACTGCAATCTCATAACTAGCCGGGTTATCCATGTTTGCTGATTCTCTTTAGCGATAACACAATAAAATACACAAAACAATCTCACTCTCACTGTGATGCAATTGTCATTTTTGCCTCCGTCCTTTTCTCCTGCTGGTTCCTGTGCTGCACTGTTCCTTTAGTGCATGCAACCTTTTCTCATCATACTGACTCTCTCTCTCTGACATCCCTGTGCTTTAGCACTACAACATTTTGATGCATAATTTATTTTAAAGGAATAATAATAATGTATTAAGGAACACAATTTTAGGGGATAGAAAAATAAGTGATGCAGAATCCCAAAGCAGGTCTGATACACAGAATGCGTAGTGTTAAAATACAAAAGGCATTTTGATTTAATTGATCAGTGACACAAAAGTAAACATTTAAAACTATAACCAGGTTTTAATATCTACCAAATTATATAATTGCAATATTTGGGGGCGTTTTAGGCTGAAAGCCACATGATGAGAGTAAGGAATGTGAGGAAGTATGGTGGATGCTCTAGTATCTTCGAAGCGAGTGAGCATGGTGCTTGATGAGGAACCAAAAGCGGCGGTTTCTCTGTATCTGTGCTCAGATCGATAGAACAGCAGAGATTTATGGTCTATGTCTAAGCTGAACTTTATGATTCAATTCCGCGTGGAGTGGGGGAGGATTCGAAGGTAACGAGAAAAAGGCAAATCCCAAGAGAGGGCCAAGGTTGAGCCAAACAGTTGCAGTTGGAAAATGATCCGAGGCTGTGAGCTGAAGTACTTTATCCCCCCCCCCTTACATATTCAGCTCAAATTCACTAATTTAAAAAGGTTTTCTTAGTGAAAACTCAAATCACAACTCTGTTTAACATTTACACCTCCCAGAAAACATGCAGGTCTCCTAAATGGAAGCTCCTGCATTTATTATATTGAAAGGTTTGCATTAAACATTTGAGTAAGAAGTCGTCACCTTTGTGAAAACCACCGCGCTTTTAATTAGGACTCGTGAAAATAGATTTTCTGGCTCAGATTGTGAAGATTGCAAAGAGGAACGACACATTCCAATGAAAGTTATGTAAATCCTCACCTGATGCACCTGCAGAACTGCAGTCTCACACATCATCCAGCAAATCCTTTACTTATTATTTAAGAGAATTATTTCATTCTCTAAAAATGCTTATAGCTAATAAAGTTCACTTTATAAAACAGCCCTTCCAGTTGTTTTAGTATAGACATAAGCAATGATGAATGTCCTGAACAACATTTTTTCAAATCCTTGACTAAATAATTGATCATGGGGTGAAATAATAAATCATTTTGTGATATTTTATAATTGTAGATAATGATTAAAGATGATAACCTGAGATTTGTGAGTAAAGTGAAATGTATATAGTAGGTAGAGTTCTGGCAAAATTCCAAAAAAGGCAAAAAAAATCGATCAATAAAATGTTGATAACAGCAGCAAACAAATGTCAGTAAAAAGTTAGCAGAATAAAACATTATGTTAAAATGGAGTTACTCTTTCTCTGAGCATTCTGAAACATG
Source organism: Corydoras sp. C115 (assembly GCA_019802505.1). NCBI lineage: Eukaryota > Metazoa > Chordata > Actinopteri > Siluriformes > Callichthyidae > Corydoras > Corydoras sp. C115. The sequence continues at coordinate 1,011,653 of JAFMOC010000017.1, read as the reverse complement.
GAAATGTGCATGTCTGACTTGTTTAGAATGTAAAGGGTAGAGTGTTTAACATGCAACAGATGGCTTCCTTGTTTCTTCAGTCTGACATGCAGAAGTCTGGGCCATGTAGGTTAAATCAATACACTGACAGATAAGGCCTAAAGAAGACATGGCCGAGACCTGAACAGCGCTTCTGTATCAAAAGCCTTAAATGGAGGAAGCCAGCATTATCCACGTTTACATAACTATGCAATGCCTCTCTTGTTTTGGTTGAATATTTGGTTGAATACATGTTCAGTTATATTACAGAAAATGATCGATGTGGCTTAAGGAAGTTTGCAACATGTGGCTTTGTTTCAGGATTTTAGCTCAATGTGCTTTAGATGAGTTACATACAGCATACAGACAGATCCAGTCAAAAGTTTGGACACGGCCCCTTTTTGCTCCACTTATTGTCCATGTTCGCAGTTCCTGAATTCATTGAATACGTCCCCTTTACTCAGTTCTCTAATGGTCAGGACCACCACAGAGCAGGAATTATTAAGTGGGTGCATTATTCCTATCCCAGCAGTGACACTGCTGCACAAAACCCCCCTCATCACATCAGTGTCACTGCAGAACTGACTATAAACATTTCTGTAATGCTGCTGATCACTAGAAACCATAGAACCAACGAGAGATTTACAAAAACAAAGAGCACAGATGGACTACAGTCTGTAATTGAAAAAATTCAAAAGTCCATCTATATGATAAGTGGAGGAAATAGACAATGGAGCACAAATGGTGTGTGTCCAAACTTTTGACTGGTACCGTAGTGTTGACCTGCTGCAAACATCTGCATGATGTAGATATTATTACGATGTGGATTTGTCTTTATGTAAAGGTTGCTTGTAAATAAAGCACTATTTTAAATGACTACTGTATCAATGCGACTAACATTATATGAGGAATTACTGTACATTATCTTGTGTACAATTATAAATGTGTACAATCAGTCACTGTATAGCAACAAAAATGAGCACGATGGAGCTTTACTTGGTAATAAGCTTACTATGCACTGGCATTGCTGGCACTTCTCCACCCAGGTGTCACCACTGTTGTATTTCAGAAGACCATTATGATGAAAACACTGCGAGCTGAGACGAGGGTCACACTCGGGACAGCAGGACACATCTACCGTGGGGTTCTCGCAATCACACACCATCCGCCTACACATCACCAATCCACTCTAATGAAAGAAAATATTAAAGAGGATAATTAGCATTTAATTCCCACTAAAGGTTTCTCCCTCATGTCTGTTCTGCTTTAACATCCCACATTAAAAAGGCCGACATCCCACTCTGCAGAACCTCATTTCAGGGAGGTTACACCAGCCCTGCACCCTCGAACCCCCCCCCCCCCTCCACCCCCCCCCATTAATCTGTGCAGTATGATTCTTACAATTTATTATTTACTGTTATGTTTTTCTTTCTATTCTGCAGATAGAAATTAGAATAGATAGAATATTGAACATGAGTACATTCTAAAAATAGCAAAAAAAAAGTGTTTTCCTCTCTTTTCTCTCTCTCTCTCTCTCTCTCTCTCGCTCTCGCTCTCTCTCTCTCTCTCGCTCAATTTGTCTTTCTATAGCTGCATTTTTCTCTCACTTACACTCACTTTCTCGTCTCTTTCTCTTCAGAAACCTCTCTCTCGTTCTCTCACCCTCTCACCTGCCTCTCTCTACCCGTCTCTCTTTTTTTCTCACAATCCAGTCACCTTTCTCTCTTCCTTCTCATCTCTCTTTTGCTCTCTTATGAGATTTCCAGGATATTGTATATAATATATCAGTTTCAGGGAGCTGCGATCAATTTGTGGAAGACTGTCAGAATTTCCAGCAGAGGTAGGATGTCCCAAAAGAAAGGTTTGACTTTTTCCATTTGTCACATCGATGTACTGAAATTTGGTCCTCAACACAACAAAACAAATGTTGAGAATCATATAAATTCAAAGAAATGTAAATGGGCTGAATTGCATGTGTTAACCAAGATGGTATTAACACAAAGAAAAAAACATATTAAAACTGGTTCTACTTTAAAATAAGAACTTTTAATAATAAGCCAGAAAGTGTCGTAAGTGTTCATATTTTATGTCTTTCTGATTGAAGCAAAAATAAAAGCAAAAAAAAGCAGGATTTAAAATCTATAAAATGAGTTTATTTTATGTATTTTTAGGATAATAGGTTTTGAAACGTAGTTAAAATTAGGGAAGTGTCTGTGGTAATAACTGCAGTGCAGCTCTACTGTATTATTCTAACAGCGTAGTCATGATGACATGCACAGTATTTCATATTTATTTCATAATGTGTGTCACCTGGCAGGAGCAGACGGAGCAACGGTCTTCATCCAGCACCCAAATCTGTCTGTTATGCTTCACCTTTCCGTCATGAACACAGTCCCCTGTGCAGTTTTTTCCATGAGGACATCTGCAGTCGTAACCACCGTCGATGTTAAAACACACCGTGTCATTGGCACAGTTGTGTCTTCCGGTCTCACATTCATCAATATCTGTCACACAGAGGAAAACACATAAGCTTAAATGCTAAATGTTACAGTCAGATGAAAAGTAAACACCTGTGTTTGATGCATCCTGAAGAAATGCATACGTACCTTCACAAGAGTCGCCATTAGATGAAAACAGCCCATTATCGTGATACCCATCACGGCATTCGCAGTGATACCAGCCGGGTAAGTTCACACAGATGGCTCGACTGTCGCACTCCACGAAGCCATCGGAGCACTCGTTGATGTCTGCCACGTGACAAATACACAAAGAAGAAGTGAGAAAGAAATACATTCAGAATCTCAGAGACAAAATGTGATGCAAACAAACCAGAAAGTTGAAACTACTTATCGCAAAATAACACAGAGGAATCAATCGTATAGTAAAGTAGCATGACAGAGAATTAAAAAACGACTTGCATGTCCTCCCTGTGCCTGAGTGTATTTATGTCTGTATAGCACAGTGTGAATTACAACACAACAAAAATAAAAGTAAGAGTGTACAGAGAAAAACTCTGCACCAAGCGGGACCAATCACAATCTCTGCGGTCCATGTCACAGAGACACAGTTACATTTTTTTGACAGGGTGAACGCCAGAGTACAACAGAGAGTATAAGATGACACAGAATAGATAGAGAAGTGTGAAAATGAGCCTTTACACTGCATAGCATGAACAACAGCTTGTAAAAAAAAAAAAAAAAAAAAAGCAGTCAGCTGGCTGCATATGCCTCACAGAAAGCATCTGATATCCCTCATTCTCACTGGTTTGTAGTCAGGAGAAATGAATCATGGGTAGGGATTGGTCCCAAAGCGAATGGGGATTAGAATGTGAAAGAGGAGATGTGACTGGAGGGAAAAAGCACCACTGATAAACAACGACTGAAAAGCATTCCAGGAAAGATTAAAGTCAATAAGACTAAAATCTGCCAAATTAAAGACATCAATGTAGCGTTAACTCAAACTATTTTGAGCTTCAGGTGACTAAAGACACAACAGTAAACCTAAAATCAGTCAAACTGTCCATTTCTTTTCATCTTTGAGCCTGAAACGTATAATTTTTAGTCCCCACCGCTGAGCTCGCGGCAGTCATCGGGCTTTAACAGCGTTATTGCTTCATTTTTCCTCCATGTCCTTGAGTCTTACCTTAATAAAAGACTTTCAGTCTCCTGTGTGGATTAATAAGTTTACACATCAGTGACACTTCAGCTCCAATTCAACATTCTGTACTCAGGAGGAATGCAGTGGTCTTTATACAGAGCAGGAATTTAAAGCCACGTTGACCGTGACACTCCCTTTGAATTTATCTTGACTCTTACTGTTTATTAGACTTTTTAAAAGACTGTAGGTTTTATAAATGCTCTGCTTCGATGATTTCTTTCCCTCTCTTCATTGACTGGAACGACCTCAAGGACGTTACTCTGTATAGAGGCAAATGCATACGCTTTGTGAAAGAATGTGAGCGCAAGCAAAGATTTTCTTTTTTTTTGTTCTTTTCAGACCGTTTCTACACCATCACGTTAAGAGACAGCAAACCACAAGTTCTTATGCTTCATATTAAATATAAAAATGTCCACGATTTGAAAAACGTCTCTTAATTTAAATGTAAAATTACAACACAATAGATATGCTAACATTTTATTTATTGATGTTACTGTGTAAATAAGACGAATATTACGATCATTAGAGACGGATGTTTATAGCATCTGTGAGGCATTTTAAAAATGTATTAAATACCATTAATTCAAAACTTACTTCATGGGATGGTTTTAAAACCAGGCAGTGTTTCTTTGGTCTCAGTGTAACATATTGAATGTGTTTACATCTTTGAAGACAAACACTTCTCCAGTTCAATTCTTCACACAGATTGCTGCTCATTAGCAGCAAAACCAACATAGTTCAGAGAGATATTTATTGACAGAGTCTTCTCTCATCTGGCAAAGTCAGGACAGCTTTCTGAAAATAAACTTCTTCACCCAAAGATTTGAAAATAGATTTTTGTTGATGCTACATCCTAAATTTATATATATATATATATATATATATATATATATATATATATATATATATATATATTTTTTATTTTTTAATGGAAACAGTAGAAATAAAAAGATAAATAATTTGGCACGACCCACGTCATTAACTCTTTGTTCGAACCTTTAAGTAAAGAGTTAAATAAATGAACACAGCTCTTTCTATGGCTTTTAACTACGATAGCCATTAACGATGCTGAGGTTGGTTCACATCAGGTTGGATTTTTGTTTTATTTCTATTCCTAAAAAAGGATCACCTACTGTGTGTGCTCATTACAGGTGTCCCCCATGGTTCTATTCTGGGACCATTTTTCTTTTACATGTGCGTGCTTTCTAAAAATCAATTTGCTGTTACACATTCGGTTATTCGGTTTACATTTTTTTTTCCAGATTTAAATCATATTTTTGCACCATTATCTGTTTCTATTAAATTTACAGTTTCAACTTTTCTGCAGTGAAGAGAGAGTCATCACTCACCATCAATACTAGTCATACAAGACAACTAGCATACAGCCAAACTGTTAAATTCCATGATATAAAGATTTGCAAAATCAGGAAAGGTCTTAAAATAAATAAATAAATTCTTCAAATAAAACATTGTAGATGTTTTTTCCTTGTATGTAAATGCATGACAATTGCAGTGTAATTGTTGTTGGCACTTCTGAGCGCACTTAGCCTCAGGGTCAAGTCATTAAAAACAGTTGGTTCTTTTAGAACTTCTTTCAAGCCCCCAATGTCACCCTCATGCACAATTTCCTTTATCCTTTTTTCAACTCTTCACTAATGAAGGTCTTTACATGTGCATGCACTTTTCCTCAGTGGCGCGAGTGATAAAATAGAGAGTCTTGGCAGTAACAGTACACAGAATACCTGTTTCTACATGTTTAAAATAAGAAATGTGTAGGTTTCTGCAAAACTTCTGCAAAAGGCTTGTGGCTCAGGTCTGTCTCACACAGACCACAAAAATCAAGTCCTCACATATATAACTACATACATAACCTACGACACTCACAAACATACATAAATACATACGTACATAACTACATACATAAATAATGGTTTCCAAGTAATACATTGAGAGAATCTATGATTCTGCCACTCCAGCTGCCCGTGGCTCCTGATATCTATGGCATATTTTTATTCTGCTTAAAATTGCTCAGTGAAGCAGAATGATAAATATTTAATGGTCAGAATTTTTTTTGTCTAAAACATGTGCATATTCTCACAGCAGGAACTGTCCGTAGTACTGAAGTTTCACCACCGATATTCTTATTCAGCAGATACTAAATCTTGCATAACAGATTTTTAAGTTTCCAATTAAAAACATGTTTAAATTTCTCCAAACCAAAGTCAAAGCTGAATAATGAGCATTGGCTTTGTGCATCCTTTAAAATGAAGACTGGTTTAACCTTAAACATAGTACAAAAATAAACAGTGAAAAAAAAGAATCTTTTAGATTCAGCAATTAAACAGTGAGTTAGAATTAATGAAATGAAATCTACAGTATAATCTGAACATCTATTGTAATGCACACTTTACATGGACTTCTTGAGCCCTGTATAATCAGGTGCACTGTTCAAAATGTTGTATCATTACCTATAAGCTCCCTATAAGCCAGAAAGAGTATGAGGAAAGTTAGTTTGCTGGTGTGCATATTTGCAACCCCCCCCCCCCCACACACACACACATATACATTTGACACTTTTTCAGTCACTCTCAGTTCTCCTCAAGAACACCAGAATTACATAGCACAGATAAATAGCCAATCATGGTGCGGCTTTGCGAACCAGCTTCACTCACACACAAGCTGTCTGCTTTCACACCAGGGCAGGAAAGTACACTGTAAAATCTCTCTCTCCCTCTCTCCTTCATCCTGTCTCTCAATCACAACATGTCTCCTTCTGACTCTCTGCTTATGTCACTCACACAGAAGTGAGTGGGTGTTGCTCTGTCACTTGAAATGCTGGTGAGGACTCCGGCAAGATGTCCTGCTGTCTCAGTATCTCAGTATTATGCAACATGCAGTTGTATTGTCTGGGACATTAGAGTGATTTTACGCTACAGTAATATCCACAAAAATACAAAACATGTTTAATGATTTTTATAAATGGGACGTCATGAACTAACCATGTGGAGGACATGTCGACTTTACACAAAAAGGATTCCTTTTCACCCAAAACAGTGATGAAAATTTGTACCTGTGAGGCAGAAGTGCCAACCTCTAAGCCACCATGTCTTCCCAAAGATATCTAACTTCTTGTTCCCTAAGCATGTTCTCCCTGTGCAAGATCCCTATGGATGAGCTGATTTCCTCCCATATTTATTAAAAGGTCAAATCGAGATGCTAAATATAATATAATGTGTTAATCTGTGTGTCAATTCCAAAGGTTTCAGAACCACCATCCAAATATAATCACAGAAGAGGATTAATAGATTAACAAATAAATGTTGATGGTCAGAGATTAGGGAGGCAGGGGAGTCTCACCTGTTTCACATTTTCTCCCAGTAAATCCCTGTTGGCAGATACAGGTGTCTGGAGCCACACAGGAGCCTCCGTTCTGGCAGAGACCATCACACTGTGCTAAATTCAAACAAATGCAGGTTATTTACAACATACAAAAGAAGAACATTTTATTTATTTCTATTTTATTTATCCATCTATTACATTCCTCTTAATCCTATGCTAAGTACTCCCCGTGCAGGGGAGAATTTTCGGGCAGATTGATGAACATTGTGCACGTCCTGTTCTCTTTGACAGGTATCCACCCAAAGTCCTTCGTTTGTTCTGTCTCTTGAACAGATCCTTTTTTTTTTTTTAAAAGAGCTCACTTAAGCTAGTACGTCAATCATACAAGAATATGAATGAATTTTGATGTAGGTGAAGTGTCCGTATGATTGTTTCCTTACCTCTACATATGGTGCCATTACCGAGGTATCCTGGCTTGCAAGTGCAGCTGTGTCCCCCAACTGTATTGAAGCAAAGTGCATTCTCATCGCAGTTGTGTAGCCCGCTAATGCACTCATCATGTTCTGAAAATTGACAGGAGCATTTGTATTTCAAATGATGCTCTATCTTCTTTTTTTTTAAATCATCTTTTACCTGAAATACATTTTCCATTTTCTCAAGTCAATTACAAGCCATCGCTAAGTCTGCGAAAAATGTGTAAAGCTGTCCATCCATGTATATCCATGCAGAGGAACTCATAACATGTCTTGCCTGGAAAAATGCCTCTATCAGAGCATTTGGAGTGCATCAGAGTGAAAGAAAGACTGGAGAAGTCATTTGTCAAGTGAGTTAAAAAAAAAACAGAGAACAATGCAGCTGAATGTAAAAAGAAGCAGGCAGCTTAATACTGAACAAATCGACTGACCTCGAAAAGCCTTACAAATAAGAGCAGCATTCAAAATATGTTAGACATGATTTATAAAAATAATGAAGGTGTGTAGAATGGATTACAAACATCTTGTACAAACAAACAACATGTACAAAGTGAGCAAAACAGACATCCGTTTGATTGAAATGATGAAGCACATTGTTCTGATCTTACTGCTTCATGAAATCAGATTAATTCAGTTGAATTAAATCCTTTTTTAATCCACTTATCCTGATTGGGGTCAGGTGTGGGTGTGTGTGTGTGGGGGGGGGTGCCTAAGCTCACTCATTGGGTGAAAGATGGAAAAACGCCTATGACAGGTCCACTAGTCTGATGGGGAGCAGACACAGAAACATCAGAACAGGAGTTTATTGTATTTTTTTTTTTAACACAACAACAAATATTAATTCCCCAAGACTGACGGGATAAAAAGATCAAAAGAGTGTCCGCAGCAACTAATAATCTACTGTTTTTGATTTTACATCTACAAGGTAGAGCAGTAAGGGGGGTAGATCTAACAGAGCGTACATTCAGTGAGTGTTATTCACTGAGATCAGCTAAATATACACGACTTTGCTTCAATTACAACCACATTTAACATACTTTCTCCTCAGGACCCGGCAGAGGTTTTATATGCTTTTTACAACCATAAAGATGTAGCTCAAGATGTCTCACCACATGTTTTCTCATTTAGTTAAAAAAGGTTTCTTTTATCAAAAAAAAAAAAACCCACCAATAAACAACCAATTATGTATAAATTAACATTTACACCGTTTGCAGGAGAAGGAGCCAGTAATATAATACAATATATTATAATTTATGCTGGAATATTCTATTTTAAATTCTTTGTAAATATTTCATCTTTATTCTAATTGCTCAGCTGACCGTTTTCATCTTCAGCACAATTAATTGTGTTAAATTACCCACTGACCCTGTCTGAACTTACATATGATTTATAAATCTCATTCTGAATCTAACCAATAAAACCTGTGAAATGGTGCTGGAACTGCAGCCTGATTCAGTAAATGGTTTCTAATCCATTAACCACACTTTCAGACTTATTATAATGTAATTGTAGTCAGCAAATGATCTTGTTATTCTCCCAGAGGAGAAATAGGAACTATTCTCTGTGGGTGATAATGCATGTAAATAATTAAAAATGCTAATGATTTCCTGCTTCTTGCACAATGTAATACATGAGTTTGAAGTTAATGCATGCTGAAATTGTCGCCACGCTGCTATTAATGGTATAATAAAATAATATACATTTAGTTATTAGGTTATTTCAGCTAGTTTAATTTTTGTCTTATGAATCTGGGTTCATGGCAGATTTTCAGTATGCTGCACGTAATGTTTCTGTTCTATAAACTCAAGCAAACGACGTACCTAAAAAAATTAGAATGGCGTTATGAGCAAAATTATAAGTTCCTCTACAAAAGACAAACATAGTTTTATGCACAAGTTTTACTTCTTATTGTTAATTAATTTTAAAGTAAAAAAACAAATGTCATATTGTTATAGTTAGCTTATGGTTAGGTATAAGCTATACAGTAAGATAGTATGTTGGGGTAGTAGGATTTATTGTTTGAGGTTTGGGCAAGACTCTAGAAAATAAACGCAAATCTATATAAAGTCCACACAAACACACACACACACACACACACACACACACACACACACACACACACACACACACACACACACACACACACACACACACACACACACACACACTTTAATTTCCTTCTCTGAAGGACCTGGTTAATAAAGGCTTTACTCACCAGTACAGGAATAGTCATCAATCCGGATGTAACCAGTGCGGCACACACACATGAAGGATCCTGGCGTGTTCACACACAAGGTGTTCTCTCTGCAGTAGTGCTTCCCCTCTGCACACTCATCAATGTCTGCAACCCAACACCCGAACAAGGATGAGTGAAGCACAGGCGCCCAGTAAGAATTTTGCATCTAATGACTTCAGCTCGAGTTCAAGGGGGAAAAAAATGACTAATATGGTTTGCAGGTCATGAGTCAGATCACAAAAGCATTTACATCTGTCCTGCATCTTTAAGCAACAAAGAAGTGACGAAACATAGAAATTACTTTTAAGTTCTTTGAAACTTAACATGATTATGATATAAACATTCAAATTCAGCCTTTGGAGTGACTTTGCTTGGATTGTTTTGTTAACTCTATGATTGGGACTAGTCTCAGAAATGATTTGCATGATGTCCTTTTTTAATAATCAGTTATAAACCAAAAGTCAAGCTTTGTGGATAAAGAAAAGATGCATCTGTACAAGCTTTTTTAGCAAACATGAGTTTTTAGGTTTAGATCTGTATATTTGGCGTAACAGAATCTTTCTCAGCACACATCTGATGCAATCATTTTCATTTCCATAAAAAGCCATGAAGTACCTTGGCAGTATGCACTATCATCCCTCAGCGCTCTGTAGCCGTCCTTACAGCTACAACAGGCCCCTGCCTCCAGATTTACACACTCAGAATTCTGCACACAGGTGTCGCTGTAGCCATTGCCACAAAAATCATGTCCTGCAACACAGACATCAGAAACACTGAACATAATGCATCACAATGGCAGACTGTGTGTAGGGTGTGTGTGTGTGTGTGTGTGTGTGTGTGTGTTTATAAATATAGCCTGGAGGTGTCAGGGATATGAATGAGGACCTGTTTACCGAGGACACTGTTTATGGGTATAATGAGCAGAGGTAGTAAGCTTAAATAGAATCTCATTATTTCAGAGGCCACTAACATACATTACTCTATTATGCTGGGTACAAAACAGATTTATTAAACTCTGTGTGCACAGTAACAGCCCCATCACCCCTCCTTGCATTTGAATTAAAAAAAAATATATATATATGATTAAAGAACATTAATTTGTGTAAATTTAAGTATGTGACACTGAAAGTATGGCACCTTAATTTCGTTATACCTGGTATAATGGCAATAAAGATATTCTGATTCTGATTCTGATTCTGATTACACTACTTAATGTTGGATAGAGAGCAGTGGAACCTTTACACTGAAACTGGAACACTAGAGGGTTTTTTTTCCTTTTACAGAACACCCAGGGCGGCACGGTGGCTTAGTGGTTTAGCACGTTCGCCTCTCAGTACTAGGGATTCCCGGTTCGAATCCCCATCAGGGTGGAGTTTCCATGTTCTCCCCGTGTCCGCGTGGGTTTCCTCCGGGTTCTCCGGTTTCCTCTCACAGTCCTAAAACATGGATCAAGTGAATTGAGTTCTCCAAATTGCCCCATATAGAGTGTGTTTGTGTGAGTGAGTGTGTTCCCAGCGATAGATTGGCGCCCTGTCCTGGGTCTATCTGCCCAGCGCCCGAAACGTTCTCCTCTGAATGGGCATGGGGAACCCCCCCGCGACCCTAATAGAGGATAAAGCGGAAGATAATGAATGAATGAATGAATGAATATCTAAACAAAACACCACTTATCAGTTAAACAGTACCTACTAGATCAAAACTATAATCTATAGTTTAGTAGGTAATTTTGGACCTAAATGTATCAAACCCTTACTAGAGTAAGAAAATGAATGAAGCTTTCATTTTTAGGATTTTAAATGACCCACATTAAGATACAAGCCTTTACTGATTTTACACACCACTGGTGCTTGTTTTGATCCAGGTCTCACCTTGACACACTTTGCAGCAGCGGTCAGTCAGGCTTATCTGCTCCGATTCAGGGCAAGTAAGTTCTAAACATAAAGGGCTTTCAACTCTGTGCATGCTGCGGTCCTGGTTCCCGTCACACACACAAAAAAAGAAAAGATAAAAGACCTACAGCTTTATACTGTAAAGAATAAAATGTCAATTCATTGTTCAATTTAAATATTTTCTTTATTAAATGCATATTTTGTACTTCAAATATGTTTCCTCGTCACAGCCAACCATCTTGACAAAATTTATGGATATAAAAAAACTAAAGAGCTCATTGTGTAAGCAGTGAGCTGTGTACCACATTCATCATCTTCAGCGACTTACTGACTGTTTCGCTCTATTTTCAGAAAACCATTAAGGAGACAATTAATGTAACAATAGGAAGCTTTCACTTAAAAACCAAGACCAACAGATAACTCCAGCAAATCAGACAGTTTGTACTGTAAACATGCTTTAAACATCAAACTAAAATTAGATGTCATATTTTTGATTGCCTTCTTCTTACCCTGCACTCATAAAGCAGACAGTTCCCCGTGGAGTCACGCACACTCTTACGTTCTCCTTCAACATACACCCTCCCCCTGAAAATACAAACAGCTACACACACACACACACACACACACACACACACACACACACACACACACACACGGTGGGGTACAATCAGCATGTTAAATTAGTTCCAGAGAGTTAAGTAACAGATTTAGTCATTAGTCAAATAACCATTAGCTTTGCTTACTGAAACATGTCACCACTCAGTTCCACAGAGGCTGAATTATTTATTAACCATGTTAATGTGTGTGTGTGTGTGTGTGTGTGTGTGTGTGTGTGTGTGTGTGTGTGTGTGTGTGTGTGTGTGTGTGTGTGTGTGTGTGAAATATATGGGTGGTTGTGAGTAAGGGTATATTGCCTATTTGTTTCCTGTCCAAGTTTAAAAGTAACACTACACACTCTTTGAACCAAAACAAGGACTTTTTGTTCTATTTTATTTTTCAGGAAATCTGAAGTCAGAACATCCATTATTAAATCACACCAGCACCAAAGAACAACATGCTTCTCAAAATTTTAGAACAGAAATGAATCCATTTTATTACCCATTACACCTAATGATTGCAAACGCACAAATCCTTTTATCTGGATCCAGCATTTAAAGCCAAAAAGGTTTTATGCAATCTAAAAATTTTTGCTTTATATTGTGTTATATATCATTCTATATATAACATCAGTATATTCAGTGTATATTTGATCATTGGCAAAAGTGTTTTTGCTAGCAAAATTAGTGAATACTTACGCTGACATTCTTTACAGCAAGATCCTGGTATGTAAGCTGGAGCAGTATCAGGAGGACACTGAGGGTCAGGACAGAAGATGCTCTCACATTCAACAGTGCCATTCTATAGCGAAAACATGGATCACGCATATTTAAGACAACACACACCATAGACATCAATTTAAACCATCAACCAATAGAACATAGAACTATATAAATAATACAACAAAACTCTACCAAACATGTACAGTTCCTGCAGCCATCGATCCAGACCTCATCATCTCGATAGGTTTCTCCATCTAGAGAGCAGGTTCTCTCACAGAAACAACCATCCAGAGCTTTCATCCTCCCTTCTGCATGAGCAAGCTACAACCCCAGAGCATCAACATCATATGAACAGAAGGAAGATGAATTTATATTATATATAATATATACCCCACACACACACACACACACTCGTCGTGTCGTTGTTTGGCCTTAGAGTTTTCATTACATAGAGTGAAATTAGTGGCTGCAGTTTGAAACATCAGCTTCACCATCAGGTAAGTGGACATTAACGGTAAATCTCAATGTCTAGTGCATTAAATTTTGATATTTAATCAATAGCACACCTTCTGTTTAAATCATTTTTTATTATTATATAATGTGCAAGACATTTACTGACTACATTTCCAAGTTATTGCCAATTATACTTGTTTAGTAATAAATTAGGGTCGTACTGTTTTTCTTTATAAAATTACAAACGGAGCACATTCTCATACGTAATACATCAAAAACTAATACCTTGCCAGAGGTTTTGGCCAAAATGTCCTGCAGCTCCATGATTTTTTGCACCAGACTGTGGAAATCATTGCAGGTGGGACAAGCTGAAATGAAAAAGGGCAGCCGCTCAGGCAGGAAGCCTAATGAATATTTAAACTGAGTTCTTACTCATTTTCATTTACAGTATCTAAGCACACAGCTTCATACACATTTAATGAGCTTTGTGATATACGACTGTGTTCTCTACACTTACTGCGGTTAAGATCTGGACACTGAGAGATGTATCCCTGAGGCATGAACAGTAACTGAACATCCTGTATCACACCCTGGGGAGTGAGAAGGTTAGGGTGTGAGAAAAAGAGCTGATTGGTAAGGACGGATATGAAAACTAATACAGTGACTGTTCACTGGATTCACTTGATCCCTATTAAAGTCAACATTTTGACAGAGGTTAGTTTAATCACAGCTACAGATGACATGAAAAAAAAAATTACTTCCTTTGCGATAAAGTCATATGAAACATCCAGGGCTGCATAAAAAAAAAACCATGCATACCTTAAAGTAGCCATGAGCTGCATTTCTTTGTCCAACCCACACAGTTGTGCCTGTGGGAATGTCCATAGATGGACTCTCCACAATTCTTTCATATATTCTACAATCAAACAAGTTTCCACAGTATTATCTTTCACTGGTTAAAAAAAACCTCCATAAAAACAATATATAGCCCTAATGTTTATCTCACCTGCTGCAGTCCACATAGAGCACCAGCTGAGTGGTACTAAGTGACAGGGCCACTCTGTGCCAGCGCATATCTGCCAGGCTGTAGGGGAAAATCTCAGTGTGGTTCCTTTGCTCAGCTGTCCAGTAGTGCAGTCGTATTTCACTGTGCTGCCCACTGCTTTCCAGCTCCAAGTACCTGCGGATAATACTGAATTCAGTGAACCATAATAGTATCATGTTAAGGTAGACTGAATCTGGAACTAAAATATACTGTATTACGAAGATAAAAAAAAATCTCTCATGTCAAATCAGGTTAATCAGTTAAATGCTGTTATCAATACACTAAATTCACCTCATGCAAAATATTCAGCATGGTACTCCAAAAAAAGTAACAATACTTTTGTTTAAAGGAGCTAAAAAAACAACACTGGACCTGAAAACCTTAAAAAAAAATATTTCCTTCAAGGTACTCAGTCTAAAAAAAGGCAACCACAATAACAGATCTCATTCAGTTTTAATCAGCCATGATTCACTGCAAGTGCATTGTTGTATGAAGTGTCCTCCTGCCTCACCCTGCTTTTATTGAACTGGAAACTCTTGGCACCAAAGATAAATCGGAAGCGTTAGGTAAAAAAAGATGACTGCTTTAAGTGTCCATATCTGCTGGTCCTCAGTGCAGATTCCTTAATCTGAGTATCTACAGTCATACACTGCCAGAGCGTAAAATGGCAATTGGATACATATGGATGTTTCAAGCTCATGATTAACAGGGATAAATAAAATCTCCAGTCTCACTGTCGGGCTAATAACCATTTGCACCAATAAATTAGATTTACTATTTACAAGCTGTATATTGGACTATGAATCAAACCAGGTTCTTAAAATATAACTGCAAATACATCACGGCATAATCTCTAACAAGATGTACATTTTATCTCTTGCAGTATAAACAGATTAAAATTATTCTGACCCACATCCACCATTATTATCTGGCTCACTTGCTGCATGGATTGAAAGGTATTGTTGACCAGAATAGGGTCATTTACCAGCAAATTTGTTTATCATTTAAGTTAAGCATTAAACATACGGACAACTGTTTACCTTTTATTCTACTTCTGTCTATTCCAAGAAGTTTGTGTCTTTAAAGAGACACTGACTGAATGTTCTTAAGGGTCTCAAGATGTTTACACAGGTACTATGCATCAGTGAGACACAACCCTGATCTGTGTGTCTCCGTGTTATAAATGTGTTGACCTTAGAACTAAAGTATGATCAATAATGTACGTTTATGAAATGTCACCGCACTTTTCAATCAGTGACATTAGGCACGTAGCATCAGTATAGTGGCCCCGCAAGCCCCGCGTGTCTGCAAGCACTCTAAAGATGATGTACGGTAATGTTTCAGTGCACTGAAGTCATTTTCACGGAGCCCAATCTCATTGATTGTCTCGTTTTGAGGGGGATTAAGAAGGTTTAAAAGCAAATTGCTGTCTCTGTTGGCATTTCATCTGCGGCTTAAAAATTCCACTATGCCATTATGAGAGTGCTCGGAATGATGTGCTGTCAGGATAGTGCAGACGAGCATGAGCTGACTAATACGCTTGTTTGTGTTTCAGAAAAAGTAAAGGAAATCTGATACAATAATAACAGAATATGAACATTGCTGCAGTCTGAAGATTTTATGATTATGTCAGATCTCTGCCGTCTGTTCAGGTGACCTGAGCTGCTGACACTGAACCGATGACACGCTAGAAATAATCATATCTACACCGAACTGAGTCACATTCTTTAAAAGTCAAACTCAGAAAAGTTTCTTGACGTGAATATACAGTAGTGAATATATACAGCATCAATCAAACGTTTGGACATGCCCCCTTTCTGCTCCACTTATTCTCCATGTTCTCGGTTCCACTTCATGTAAAAAAGGCCATTGTAGTTTTACAATTCCAGCCTGTAGTCCATCTGTTTGTCGATTACAGTACATACTGTGTGCTCTGTTCTCTAATGGTCAGGACACCAGTACCACCGTTTGTAAGTCACATGTAAATGTAACAACTCATATATACTGTGATATATATACTTTTATATAGTGGAAAGATACTCAGATACTGTGATTATATATATATAATAGAAATGAACATATATATATATATAAACAATCACAGTATCTGGGTGTGTTTAGTAAATGACTTTCCACTATTCCAGCAAATAGTGTAGTGCTCAGATTACCTTTGTTCTCCATGGTGGATGGACAGCAACACACCAGAATTGAACTTGTCCTGTTTGACTGTCAGCAGGAGAGTGAACTCTGCTCTGCCTCTGAGCTTCTGCAGCATCCGATCTGCAGCTCCTGCTGATGCCCGTACACTCCTCGGTGTTTCTGAGGAAAAATAAATGTTTCATTTCTCAGATTATCCTAAAGTCATTCCTTCATTTCTCTCAGAACCGAAACGTCTGTTGTGGACAAAACAGAATGCAGAAACTCACTAAATAGACTATCGCAGCGCAGAACCCAATCATAAACAAAAATATAGAAAATTAAAAGAGAATACGACATGTATGTTGTAATAATGTCCAACATAACCAACAAACAAGCAGGTGTCCTCCTTCACACAGTGTTTAGTGCATGTTTTATGTATTAAATTTGAGTATACTGTGCTGGTCAGATTGGGGGTGAGGGGTTGATGCTGTCTGCACAGTAAAGCACGTTTGTGGGTTTGAATGATCTCGGCATATTGCTAATCAATAAATCAACAAACACAGCCAGCTCACTGTTTAGAAGGATGTCCAACCCTAACTGTTATGAAATGAATGTTCATGTGTCCTGTGTCCAATCGAGCATCACATCACATCAGACTAGTTCAGGATAAAAGACCCGACCGATTTCACAACTGTAAAGCGACAGCAGGAAAACAGATCTCCTCTTTTTAAAATGGTTAAAGCTTAAACAGAAGGGGCTGAGCTGAAATAAGTGCAGCAGATGGGCAGCTATCAATAGCAGCTCCAAGATTCCAGAAGCTTTGTTACATGAACCCAAGAGAGTGAATGCATGAGTCACTGTCTGAACGGATGAAATCAAAATAATATGGTCAGATAGTATAACAGATACACAACTGTAGATAACAGCAACAGCTTACCTAGCCAAGTTCTGTAGTATCATGCAGTATCATCAGCATATTCATTTCTACTCATTTAAAATACTATTTTATAATAAGATTGAACTAGTTTACAGACCATTTTCCCAAAACATTAATATCTTTTCTCCACATCATATCTGTTTTTATATATACATGTTCAGAACTGTTGTCTCAATTTGAATCTTTTTGTCTCATGCTATTTTTAGTCTCTGTCTTTCTAAAAGCCACACAGTCAGGTTCCGGCTTTTTATTGTCTGAATGTCTAATCAGTGCCTTTTTGTCACTATGCACAATACTTAGAAATGATGTGGTCCCTGGCACTGAGATGAGAGCAGGTTGATGGGAAGGACAGAAGGGAATGTGCACTCGTGGAGGGCGACACGTCTTTTGTGTAAATAAGGAAAGTGTTTTCCCCTTTTTACAACGGGATTATGTAATTCAGTCTCCTGACAGCATGACAGAATAAATAAGTACATGTCTACCTGGTACGATCTGAAGGCGCATGTAGGATGGAAATACGATGAAAACAATCTGTGAACACTTTTAAAATGGCAAGAAGACAGTTTCTTTTCATTCTTTTTTTTTTAACGTTGGATGCGACTCAAAGCTGAAGACTGAGGTCAACACGGAATGAAAGAAACCAGTTTTTTTCACAAATGGAACATCAAAAGTACATGATTTCAGAATGCAGTGTAAAATCAAGTGAACAAGGACGGCTCAGAGGCGTAGTGGTTAGCACATCTGCCTCAAAGCACTGAGAATCCAGGATCAAATCTCAATCTGTCTATGTTCTCCCCGTGTCTGTGTGGGTTTTTTTTCCAGGTTCTCCGGTTTTCTCGCACAGTCCAAAAACAACGATTGAAGGTGAACTGGCTGCTTTAAATTGTGTTACTCCAGATTTCTGTTGCACCATGCTGATACGTCAGAATCTGGGATAAACCATATTATTCAATGAACTATCCAGTCAGATGTCAACATTTAAGGCCAGTGGTGGTTGTCTGTATACTAATCTGTATACTAAGTATATGGCACGTTTTACTAGTGCATTCCCTGATACCTCAGACATCTGTAAATCATGATCCTTTGGACAATAGAAATTGTGGCTGGACATCATTGTGGCTGGACAGTAGAAAACAATGTCCAATGGTTGTATAGTGATGGATTTGTTGCAGGAACAAAAAAAAGAATTATTTACATTTCTAATGCAAATTCTATGTAGCATCATTGAGTACCTCAATGACAGCAGTATCCATCAATCTTGAAGGCATGGGTCAATACTCAGAAAGATTCCAACACCTTATGAATCTTTGCCAAGTCACAATGAACTGCAATGTTTCTATTGGCCAAGTATGTATTATTTATTTATAAAGATTCAACAAGCTTATTAATGTGTGGTTCTAATAAGGTACCCATTCAGTGTATGTGTTAGCACAAATGAAAATCAATCATCCATCTGTTTTAATAAATCAGCATGGTGCAATGTGTCCTTTAAAAATATATATTTTTAAAATATGTGCAGCTTTATTTGACTCACTCCATGATTTGTGTAAAACAGTCTAACAGCACTACAGTCTTTATATTATTTCCATTTTATTCATCATTTGCATCTGATAAATAATTCATGTCTGATTCCAATGGCACAGCAAACAAGTGTCTTGACTCCAATTAGCATGACATTAATGAGGAGGCATCAGCAGTGCACATTCACTGGAAACAGCCTCTGAGGCTCAAAATGGAACTAAATTTTATTTGAGAATGATGCTACACTGTGTAGGAGGAACGTTAGCTGAGGTTCCAGTCGATCACACTGAGCAGATGCACAGGTAATGGGAACGTGACTGCAGGGAAGTGGATAGAAGTTCAGGAAAAGTCAGAAAAAAAGCATAATGCTGAACTCCTGCCTTGTGGTTTAGCCTCTAAAACACTTAACGCAAGGGACATTGTATCTGAAATGTGAGATCCATAACGCAAGCATATGCAGAAGAAAGAATATGTTTAAATTTTGCACCATTTGCCTTGCACGGTATTTTCTCTTAGTTATGGTAATGGTCAGACAGCACGGCCGGCAGTGGGCTGCGTCGTCGTCTCACATTAAGAAGGTCAGCCAGACTCCCTTCTATCTGGACTTTAAAGTTCAGCCAACGTTTGAATCGTTTATCTTCCACAGTTAAAAGACAGATGAAATCATTTAACTGTTTAATTGGGGTCATGGGGCGAGGGTGATGGATCCTCTTTTAATGCTTATTTGGTAGAAAGCAGGGAAACTTTCTGAATAGTTTTAATTGAATGAAAGATTCTAAATAGCTCATGGGTGTCAATGTCAGTGTGGATGTCTTTTTGGGTATTATGCTGCCTTTCATTTAACAAGTGCTGAAATGTAGCTAATAATAAGCTAAAAAACAAGACGTAATAATTGTGTTTGAGTTTTTATGGTTGATTTATTTTTCTTACTTTGTTACTTTCTGCAACAGTACTTTTACAGACTTGTGCTTTTCGGGTTCCTGACTCAACCAATCAAGACAGAAATACATGTAAATATGATGAATTTATATTGAATTAAAGTGCCACTGTTGCAGAGGAATGAATAATTATATATTAAATAAAATAAACTATAAATAAATTAACTCAGAGCCAGAGACATCTGAAAGCAGCTACAAAGAATGAGCAGAACATTATAAGGTGCATCAGGCAGCGATAACAAGCTCCATCTGCCCAATATGGGAGGTTGACTTAAAAGAATCCATTACTTAGGGAAAACACAACAAAGCATGTCTAGATCAGATAAGTCACTGTGGCAGCATCATGCTGTAGGGAATAGCGGTTATAGCTGAAGGTTGGATAAATGGCTGGATGGATGGATGATACGAATCATACAGAGATAATGCAGGACACCGTGGTTCAGTCAACCTGCTGTAAAGAGATGTAATCCCAATGACAAAGTTGACATGACACTAAAATTCAATCCCATCAAGAATACGGCATTTTTTAAAAACTGCAGTTCGACAATCAATAGAACATCTCTGGTTTTAATGTTAATATAAAAAAAAAACCTGTTCATTCTTAAAGCATAATATTTTTTATAATAAATGATGAAAGAACTAATAACAAGCTATTACAACGGAAGTACGGCACAGTCTGTCATCTTCCATCACTCCACAGAGACTCGAAACCGCATGCCAGTGCAATCAATAAATCAAAACTCAAGGTCAGACAACAGCATTCGTACTGACAGCACATGCTAATAAAATATGTCTCCACAAATTAGCATTCTTTTACACTGAGCAGAGACTTAGTCCTATTTTAAAAGCACCAAACGAAGGAAGAAAAATTACAGTCATTCCGTTAATGGCATCTGAAACAACACGGCGAGATTTATTCTATAAAGGAATCAAGGAGCCAAAAATGCAACCACAACCCCTGATTTAAAACTCAGACTATAATTATACAGTCAGCATTTAGGTCTTTATTATATTTACTACTAAAAGCATTTTTTTAGTCAGTATAATTGCTTTAAAAAAACTAAAAGTTTGTTTGAGGTAAACTGTGCTTTTGGTAAACTGTGCAAGCAAAAGTGAAAAATCCAGAATCAGGGCAGAAAGCAACGACCAAGGGGCAACTAACACACCAATACAAGGATGCACCACCCTGTGTGATGCCAACATCCGGGAATGTCCCAGGGCTGATTGCTTGGTGTGATGATACACTACATTCAGAAAACATTACAATTGAAACCAAAGATACAAGAAACAATTCTCTGGAACTGTTACATCTTCATGATTATTAGATCACTCCTTTAATTTACATTTTATAAACCAAGTTCATTCATTTGCATAACATCGCTGAACTGGGAAATAGACTTGCCTTTTAAGATGCAAAGAAATTGTTTGACTTCTGACAGGATGTTGTAATAAATTACTACATTATCTACAAATAATGCAGAATGCAGCAGCTGGGGTTTTAACAAGTACTAGATAGTACGAATTTAAATAGTAATCACAATACTCCAATTTATCAAACATACTAGAAACTGGTTAAAGGTCACATTGAAAACAAAATTCTCCTAATAAAGTACAGAGTAGAACAACATCCACCACCACAGTACCTGAATGACTGCAACAGATTTTACTGCAAAAAAACAATAGGAACACTAATAACTACAGTAATAATATAATCACTGATCACTCATCATGATTTTAGGCAGAAAAGCATCTCAGGATGCATTATAAAAGCACAAAGGGTGAATCTAGCTTAGTATTTGGTGATTGTGCATTGAAACTCAAAAAGGAGATGTCTATATATATATATATTTATGCTTCATATGAATGCGAGATAAGATCCATCATTGGGATGTGAGGACTATAGCTTGTGTCTCATTTCCATTCCACAGACAACTGATCTCATTTGAGGCCCTGTGGGTAATACAGGCCTTCGGTGTAGTATCACAGACGAAGGTTGGATCTGTATTTTAGGATAAAGCATTCAAAGCCTTTCATGTGGGCTGGGTTGATGGTTTGAGATGTGTTAATGTTATGGATTCTTCAGTTATTCTCTTGATCCATTTGCGTGATCAGTTTTATTTAAAAAATTCTTGATTTAAGCCAATCGTCTTACATAAAATGTGTAACTTTATGAGAGCTCTTAAAGTCTTTTAAAAACTAAATTTTTGGCAGAAAAATCTTTCCGATGGACATTAAAGTGTTTACATTTTAACGCAATGCAACAACCAAGTTTATTTTGCTTAATCTTTCTAAAATATGTGAGATATGAAAAAGATTTTTTATATGATTGCAGTTGCATTGTTCTAATAAGTGTGCGTTTGGAACAGTGCATGTGGTTTTTGGCCTGTTTACCATTTTACCTGCTGTTTGGCTGCCGTTATCATCCATATTTCATGAGATCTGGAGATTAAGTGGAGAGCAAAACTGTGCCATTCCAAAGCAGCTGCACAAACAGCCTGGCAGATTTTCAGACAGATGTTTGCAATAGACAGAGTATTTCAATGTCGTTTTAAAATCCAATTGTCAAACGATGGCATGACCCGACAATCTATATGGGGCATTCAGAAAAACAAACACAAAATAAAATCTGAATCTATAATTTGACAGCCTTGGTTCCTCATTCCTTTAATAGAACAGAACTACCAGTTTGTAGTGTGGGCTCTCAGATGCTAAAACTGCAGCATCTTAACATGTTGTTTTACTTTTTAACATCACAACTAGTCCTTTGAATCCTTTGTTTTGGAGCGATTGATTCTTTTGCGGAACCAGAACATTAACTTGCTTGTTACTTCCTTCTACCACTACCACCCATCTTCTATTTCATTTAAGCTTGACATTGAATGCAAACCAGATTACTTATTTTTGCTGATGAAGCAAATAAATGCCTTTATGAATTCCAAACTTGATGTATTTAATAATTTTGCTTATGTTGTCATTTTGTATATACTGGAAGAGAGGTTTCATTTATTACTGGGACTCTACTGCACAGAATGTCTAATCTAATAAGATTCCAGTGAAGAACACTCTTTATAGGGATTATTAATTTAAAACAGTATTTTAAATCATTTCCAAACTTTAAATTCAAAACATACTTCTGCATTTCTACCGTATACTAACACAAATAAATTATATTTCATCCTGAAACAGTAAAAGAGCAGGTTTACAGGAATAAAGGGGTGTGATGCATTAGGCGTGACAAAGCAGGCATTCTCAGAACTGTGTCAAGACTTTACGTTACTTTCCCAAAAGCTAGGTCACGTTGCATAGATTTACATTTATGAATACATTTCAAAGTAAGCTAACGTGAAATACTATTTCCATCAGTCACACAGCACGACACCTCCAGCAACACAGAGCCCCCACTGAGTTAACAGTCCTTCTGACTAGCTGGACTTATTCTCAGTAGATTAAACATTAATTTGTCATTGGCTGGTTTATGTTCCGTGATTCCAAGAATAATAACGGTGCCGTGAGGTGATATGTTTCTACTATATTTATTAGTAGACGTGCAGTTAATTCATAAGCATTAGAGGGATGTAAGGAGAAGCTGAAGAGCGTGGCTGAAATCCCATCGGATAAATGGTGCGCCATTAAATAAACCTTAATCTTTAACAGATCAAGTTTTAAGCATTCAGAGAGGATGTCTGGAGAGTTTGTATGTTCTCTCCATGTGGGTTTCCTCCGGGTTCGCTGGTTTCCTCCCACTGATTAATGGATGCACATTTTAAAAAATGGAGGGGATAATGTGTAACATAATTCATTAGTCCCTGATCCTCTACACCTTATTGATTAGTATCCATTTTATCAGATAGTTGAGTGGTGGAGACTGATGTGGAGGTAGTGGGTGTAGTGGGTTGGTGTGTGTTTTGCTGATACCATTAGATCAGACACAGTGGTGCTGCTGGTGATTTTTTCAGTGTTGCTACTCACTGTGTCTGAAATCATCTACTCTATTGCGCCACCTTCTAGATATATAGCTAGAGACAGTTCGTTTCTTCTGTGTTGCACTGTTTTTGTTAGTCATCCTATAATCCTTCATCAGTGCTTACACGATGCTGTCAGCGTCACGGCAGTGCTGAGAATCATCCCCAACCCGAATAATACCTGCTCTATAATGAGCTTATGAAGCACCATATAATTAAGGCAAAAA